>JAVIAB010000001.1:43776587-43869346 GCA_032433765.1 Megaustenia siamemsis
ACTGCACATGTGTAGCCATCATACATGTCTTTGATAATATTTATGATTTTTGATGGTAAGCCATATTGCCTCAGAATTCTCCACAAAGAATCTCTATGAATGCTATTGAATGCTTTTTTGAAGTCAATGAAGTTAAGTACAAAAGGTTTTTTGTTTTTCAATGTGTTCTTCCTGCTTAGAGTAAAAATGTGGTCAAGGCAGCTTCTTCCTTTTCTAAACCCAGCCTGTACTTCAAGCATTACTGACTGTATCTATCTATCTATTGTCCTTTCGAGCCGAAGACGGCACATAGGGCAGAACCACAATCTCAAAAACAGAAACCTTGCGTGCCAAAGTGGCACATATTGCAGAGATCACTGCTTCTAAAATATATGGCGCTGTTTCCATAACAATACTTTTTACAATGACAGCTTGTCAAGCCATCGATCAACCTCCTTAGTCGCCTCTTACGACATGCCTGGAAGGTCACAGTGTCACTATTCTTTACTTCCCTCATAATGAGGCCCCGGTAACACACAGGAACAGATACATACTGTATCTATAGAATCCTTTATTCTATTCATGATGATTTTGCAGAATAACTTTGAGGCAAGTGACAAAAGTGTCATGCCTCTCCAATATGTAGTAGCTCTAGTGCAAATTAATTGAAACATACTGTGATTTTTTTTTTTTCCCACTCATTTTTTTAATATTGTTTTCATGATTTTATGTAGGAAGCTGCCATTTAGCATTTACTAATGAGAGTTATTCATAAAGTTTGAGACAATTTTTTTCAGAAAATTATAATGCACAATGAAATGGCTCCAAAGCAATGAGTTATGATAACCATTGCTAATGTAAATACAGAATTTGTTGTTGTTGTTGCGTTCGCCAGCTTTCAACTCTGACAAAGTCCCTAGAGACTAGGAACTGAATTTTGCCTGTTAATCCATTTTTCCCTGGCAGCCGTGTGCACAGGGGTCCCTTGCCGCACAGGCAGATAGCTCCGACTTCGGAGGTACTCATGTTTTTTTCCGTCGATGAGTAACTGATGTTTCAAGCCGGGCCTCGCTGCTGAGAGTGCTGGGGTGGTTGCTGCAGAGAGAAATCATAAATAAAAATCCCAACCGGTGTAGCCGAGATTTGAGCCGGAGTCTTGCCTCGAGACCAACCAGTCCCCCATGGACTTGGAATATGAGAAAACTGCAACAAGGAACACTTTTCATGCATAGCCTGCAATGGTTCCTGCCGCCTATCCACCATATACCGGAAGTTCACGTCCTCCCGAAAATGATGATCGTCATTTATTTTTAAAAATGTATAGCGCTTGATGATGTTAGGCCATCGTTGTTGACTCCAATTCCGAACATAAAAACCACACAGTCATCAGATTATCTCCATCGCACATCAAACAACAGACCGGAAAATTAGCGTACGGCCAGTCGAGGGATTTATGATGAGCCATTACGATGACGTAGCACACATAACGATGTCGGACGCACTACAATGACACGCCCTTTAGATTCCTGATTACTCTAGTGAATGTAGCCTACGACGAACAGAACACGGTGCAAATTTCCTAAAGAGATAAAACTGCTGCTGACGAAGCATTTCACATTAATGAGTAACATGTATATAACTTGCATCAAGCAAATCCAACAACGGTCATGAACAGCACCAATGTGAATACAGAATTTAACTCATATTCCTCATTTATGTGCACTGTGTAAGTCTTCTTTCTATTGATTGCATAAATGCAAGTTTCAGTGAATTTCAACATGGAAAAAAAATTCAACAGCATTTGAGAATTGATTTCTGCATTCACCTCTAGTTGCTGTAAAGCTAGTGCTGAAACTTACAAAATGCTACAATCAGTTTTGGTGAGTACTGCTTAAGTCTATCATAGAAAAGCATTTGGTAGACCATCCATCTCTCACATCAAAGATCATGTAAGTACAGTAAAATCCACTTATAATGAGATTCCTGATGTAACGGCTTTTAAAAAAAAATCCCCCAGTTTTTTCTTCTTTATTCTATATTTTTAAACATCTTTTATAATGCTATTACTTAACCTGCAAATTGGTTATAGTGCATTTTGTGAAGTTTGCTTAGCTCCAAAAAAAAAAATTTTTTTAATTAAAGAAAAAAACTGTTAACTACTATGTGTACTTTTCATGTCCGTGTGTAAATTGTGCGAATATGTGGTTTAGGCATGACCAGTAAGGTGTACTTGCACACGACAATGGATGAGAGAGGTATGGTTTCAGGAAACAGCAGAAATATGCAGGTAAAATGATATTTTCACAAGCACACTACATACAATCTTGAAGGACAGAAACAACAATATATCGACATTTACAAGCTGTGGTTTTGGGCAAAATAGAAAGAAAATTAGAAAGCTGATTTTAGAGGACATAGCCTGTGCTTTGCATACATGGTTCCAGCAAGCTAGGTAACAAGAATATCTGATTTCATGACCCATCCATATGGAAAAGGAGCTGGCTGAGAGTCTAGGGCATACCATCTTCACCTTAAGTATGAGCTGGCTGACCAATTCAAAGTGCGATATGGAATTGCAATGAGAGTACTGCATGAGACTGGGTCAATTTTTCAATTTATCGATGCAAAGTGAACTACCGGAAATTTGCAAGCAATTTAAACTAAACAATTAAAAAAACATAAGGTGGATGAGATAGGTCTCTTTTATAAGTGTGTCCCAAATGGCACACTCGCTAAAAAAAGAGAAGCATGCAGTGATTTACAAGGTTCCAAAAGACATAATTTCTATTGTATATATCCATTTTCATCATTACTAAGTTGAATAGTGACAAGCTGTCCCTGCCTGCAATAGGAACATTTGAAAAGCCATGTTTAAAAAAAAAAAAAAAATACTGCCGACAGATTACAAGTTCAACAAAAAAAATCATGGATGACAGTGTCAAAATTTGAACAATGCTAGCTGGATATGAAATTATTGTTGCAGGAAAGCTAAGACCTTCAGCAGGCTACTCTAAACATTTCACCATTAACTCCGGAGTAAGACAAGGCTGCGTGCTTTCCCCTTTACTTTTCATCACATATATGGACAATATATGCAAATTAGCATGCCCAATCAAAGGAAATATACCAACACGGATGATAACAAGCGATAACACAAAAGAGAACGAAATATACGTACCAGAAAACAACAGAAGAGAGGAAGAAATAAATTAAATACTATTTGCAGACGACCAAGTTCTGATACATGAAACAACTGAGGACCTACAAGAACATATCAACAGGCTAAACAACACTTGTAAACAACACAACATGAAGATCAACATAAGCAAAACCGAAGTAATGGCAATAGCGAGAAAGAAAGAAAAACTAAACATCATAATAGATTGAAACAAGTAGACAATTTTAAATATCTGGGTAGCACGTTAACACAAGACAATAACCAAGAGACCGAGATAGATATAAGGTGTAGCAAAGCATGCCAAGTTATAGGCCAAGTATCAACACTATTGAAAAACAAAGCAATAACTATGGAAGCAAAAAGGGCAATATACAAATCAATTTTTCTACCAACTCTGTGCTATCAGTGCCAGAATTGGACGCTGGACTCTAGAACAATAAGAAAGACAACGACCACCGAAATCAAATGTCAGAAGAATGACAGGAAACAGCTTAAGGGACAGAGTAAGAAACACTGACCTGAGGAAGAAACTCAAAATTGAACCAGCCATCGAATACATAAAGAAACAACAGATAAATTGGTTCGGCCACATAACAAGACAAAAAGAACTAACAATGACTCAAAGAGCCATAAACAAACACAACGAAAACACCAGATTAAGAGAAAGACCGAGAAAGAGATGAATATAGGGAATACTAGAGTCACTAGGAGGAATAACATCAGAAGAGTCCAAAAGAAGAGCAAAGAATCGCAGATTGGTTCTCCCCTCTACGCCAACGGCAGCAGAAGAAGTTGCAGGAAAAAAGAATCGCACTTATTGTGGACAATTGCTCAGCTCTTTCACATTTAACATGGTTGAGAGCAATTTTTTTTCATTATGCATTGCATTGCCATATTATTAACTCCTTCTCCTCCTGATTATTTTGCTGGTTTGAACTGAATTATCTGATTTAGATTTGTGAAGGTGTGAAACGAGAAAAAGCTGGAAAATTAAGGTTGAAACATCTTTAATGTTATTCACAGACTAGGTTTTGGTTTTCAGAGTAGAGATCTGCCCTGCCAAAGGGGGAGTAGGATGTTTCCTTTCCTCTGCTAGTCTTTGGGACACCCTTGGGGAAGGTGGAGCTCCCGTTTAGTCCCCCTTTCAGGGTTATATGAAGCCATTGGAGCAGGTGGTGGATGGTGCTGTGGGAGCAGCTAACAAGTAGTGCCGGTTATGGTCCCCATTCTGTGATGGCAGGCAGAGGATCTCATTTATGAAACAATGGCTGCGATTTCCGACTAGCACAGTCACTGCCAAGAAGGAAAGGAAAGGCAAACTACCTTCTTATATTGCCAAGTATAATTATGTCAAAAGAAAACTTAATATCTACAGCTAACGACGTTAATGGGGACTCCACAGCCACCTCGTCTGATAGAGATGAACATGTCATCATGTGCTACAGGTGACACCTGATTGTCATCAAGCTACTGTATGCAAGATCATAAATAAAGAGACACTATCAATAGGAACTTGGAACATTAGATCAGCATTCCAGATTGGTAAAATAGAAAACATCAGTCAAGAAATGAAGAGAATGAAATTGAACATCTTGGGACTATGTGAAATGAGATGGAAAGGAGCAGGATTATTACAACGCGACAGCGGAAATGTAATTTACTCTGGAGGAACCACACACGAAAGAGGTGTAGGTATCATGTTAGATAGAGAAAGAAACAAAACAGTGAAAGGATTTTGGCCAGTATCAGATAGAATTCTGCTAGTAAAATTGAGAGGTAGACCAATGGATATCAACATAATTTAAACTTATGCACCAACAAGTAATAGCGAAGAAGACATTTACCCTTTTTATAATGAGCTAGAGATGACCATGGAACAGTGTAAACCCCAAGAAATAACTATTATATTAGGGGATTTCAATCCAAAGGTAGGAACAGCTAAAGTGCAAAATGTGACTTGGGGGCATGGCCTTGGAGAGACGAATGACAGAGGGGATAGATTGATAGATTGGGCAAAGACACATGAATGATGATAGGTAACACCTGGTTCAAACAACACCCTAGGCGACTAAGGACATGGCAAAGCCTAGACAAAGAAGTACACAATCAAATTGATTTTATACTGTTACAGAGAAGATTCAGGAATGGGCTAACATCTGTTAAAACAAAGCCAGGAGCAGATTGCAATAGTGACCATGTACCAGTAGTTGGAAAGATAAGAATAAAACTGCGGAAGACATAGAAATCCCCAAGAAATATAAAATTAGAACTAGATATACTTAGAGTAGATAAACAGATGAGTGATAAGTACAGTAATCCCGTGTGTTACTGGGGGCTTCATTATGAAGTAGAGAATAGTGACAATGTGACCTTCCAGGCATGTCGTAAGAGGCGACTAAGGAGGTTGATCGATGGCTTGACAAGCTGTCATTGTAAAAAGTATTGTTATGGAAATAGAGCCATAGATTTTAGAAGTGGTGATCTCTGCAATATGTGCCATTTTGGCATGCAAGGTTTCTGCTTTTAAGATTTTGGTTCTGCCCTATGTGCCGTCTTCGGCTCGAAAGGACAATAGATAGATAGATAAGTACAGTACGATAGTACAAAATAGATATAATGTTATTGAGGAATTACAGAACATCGAGGAGCAGTGGGAAATGCTCAAACAATTTCAACAAACATCAAAAGAAGTAATACCAGTGACCAAAAGAATCAACAAAAAGAAATAGATAACAGAAGAAATATTAAAACTAATGGATGAAAGAAGAATGGACATACAAAATATTGCACAAAGAGATCCAGAACAAATGCAGAGAAGCAAAGAAGGATGGTTAAAACAGAAATGTGAAGAAATGGAAAAACAACAAAAGAAAGACTCAAAATTTATGCACAATCAGTTAAATGAATTAACAGGAAGAAAAGAAGTCAAAGTTTCAGGATGTATTAAATCAAAGGAAGGAAATATAATAATGGGACAGGAGAAGACAATAGAAAGATGGACAGAATATATCAATCAACTCTATGATGATGAAAGACCAGAGTTAAACAATTCAAACAAAGACACAGGACCACCAATTATGCAGAGTGAAGTGGAGAACAGTGTTCAACACATGAAAAGAGGCAAAGCTACAGGTCCCAACAATATAACAATCGAAGAGATAAATGCATTAGGAGATCTGGGAGTACAAGTAATAATAAAACTACTCAATGACATATATAACACTGGACACATACCCTAAGATCTACTAAAATCTATCTTTGTAGCCATACCGAAGAAGTCAGGCGCCACTGATTGTGAAGACCGTCACACTATTAATCTCATGAGCCATATGATGAAAATATTACTAAGAATCATCATGAGACGTGTAAGAAACAAAATAAAACCAGAAATAAGTGAGGAACAATGTGGATCTGTGGAAGGAAAGGGCACCAATAATGCAATATACATCTTAAGAACATTGATAGAAAGATCTATCTATATATGTGCTTTATAGACTACACAAAAGCATTTGACAAAGTAAAGCATGTGGAAATAATCAATATGTTGGAGAAATTAAACATTGATGGCAAGGATCTGCGAATCATAAAAAGCATGTACTGGCAATCAAACAGCAGCTATACGAATTAACAACCAAACAGGACAATTTCAACTTATAAAACAACCAGTCAAACAAGGCTGAGTTCTGTCGCCGGATTTGTTTTCACTTTACAGCGAACATATGAGATCAATAGTAGACAAAAATGGAATTGAAGTCAATGGTCACAACATATATAATTTGCGATATGCGAATGACACAGTCTTAATAGCAGAGATAGAGAATAATCTACAAGAAATGATAGACATAATAGTAAAAGAAAGCAACAAGAAAGGTCTCAGTCTGAATAGTAAGAAAACAGAAGTAATGGTCATATCGAAGAAACAATCATCACCAGCATTCAGCATAAAAATACACAGGACAAATTTGAAACAAGTGCAACATCTGAAATACTTTGGCACAATAATAACATCAGATGGAAGATGCACCACAGAAATAAAAAGCAGAATAGCTGAGGCCAAAATAGCATTTCAGAAAATGCAAAATATCTTATGCAACAAATCTATGTCAATAGAAATGAGAAAGACAATTCATCTGTGCTATATAGAACCAATTCTGACCTATGAAAGCGAATCCTGGACAGTAGACAAACAAATGAAAAGACAATTAGAGGCCACAGAGATGGGATTTCACAGAAGAATGTTGAAAGTTCCTGGACAGCTAAAAAGACCAATGAGGAAGTTCTCAAAGAGGTCCAACACAAAAAGGCAGCTCCTAAAAAACATCAGAAAGAAACAATCAACATTTTTCGGGCACATCATGAGAAGAGGAAAGTTGGAATATTTGGTTACCACTGGCAAAATAAAAGGAAAGAGAGATCGCGGATGACAAAGAGAGAAAATACTGGATAGCTTGGTGTCATGGCATGGAAAACAGTCAACAACAGAACTGATACGATGCACTGTAGATAGAAGATTGTGGAAGGACATGTTTGCCTATGCCAACCGGTATGGCACATGATGATGATAACAATATGTATGTGTCTTTCATTGCAATGAGTGAAAAAACATTACCACTTTTCTAAGTTTTGCATTGCCAAAATTTCTGCCTTAGAAGCCCAAGTGCTCTTTGCAAAATCCTCATCAAATAATTGATCAATGTTTACTGCTTGCTTTCCAACTGTTTGGTTGATTGTAACAGCAGACATCTCAACACTAGGCCAAGTAGATATGTCTTCAAAATTTAAACATTAATAGTCTTCTGCCTGTCTAAAACTTTCATAGCATAGAATAAGGTACAAGAGACATGTTTCATTAAAAAAAACTTTTAAATCACTTTTTCCACTGATTTCATACTTTTCTTCAAGTTTTTTTTATCAAGTCCTTTACATGAGTATGGGCTGACATCATCTTATATTTTCAACAGGACAAATTAATTTGTCATAAATTGATTGAAACTGGAACAGAAATTCAAAGCAGGGTGTGACATTGTTGCTAAACAGGGATATGGTTAGCCTATCTTTGCAACAATGGACAATCTCTGATCATTATAAAAGGTCCCCCCATTGATCATTATAAAAGGTCCCCCCATTGTTATGTGCTAAAATAAATAAGAAAATAATGCTAGAGCCAAAATGGGCATTCTATAACACAATCTTCATTCCAATGTTGTGCAACAAATGGACACTAAACCCAAGAACAAAAAGAAAAATAACCACTACTGAAATAAAATTGTGGTCAGGTCAGATAATTTTACCTGCTACTGTATGCAGTAAACAGTACAGGCTAAGGGAGGGTACCCCGAAATAAAACAACCCCACTGCCTTGTGGGTGAGACTTTTTAGTCAAAGGCTAGCGGAGCCAACCGTAAACAAACCGACGGAAGGCAACAGAAAACCACCGTCGTAATTTCTTTGTACAATCATGAATCGCCACAACAATAGAATGTCCCTGGACATGCGGGAGTACGGGGAAATGAAAGAGCGGACAGGTTGGCTAGCTGCGCTGTCGTTGAGGACGGGCAACCAATGGATCGGGCGGACATCATCAATGCCCTCCGAGATGTGGGAAGAGCACAGGACTTCGACAAACACAGATCCACGTCACTTCTTCGGATGATGGAAATGGGAGTTAAGATGAGCACAGCCAGAAATGAAAAACTTAGTGGCCGTGTAAGAAGACTTATCAACCAACATAGAACTGGAGTCGTCAGTCACTGGACACTGAGGGAATTGCTGAGGAGGGGATCTGAGCACCTATGGACATGTTCGGAGTGCAATGATGATGACTCGCAAATAACTCAATAACAATAGAAATAACAACAACAATGTTAAGGGGGATTCCAATAGAAAGCCCTCGTTTGGTAGGGGACATCATGTGCTACAGGTGATACCCGATCGTCATCAAACTACTGTAAGCAAAATAAAGATAAAACAAACTCTAAAGATAGGTACTTGGAATGTGAGAACACTCATGCAGAAGGGTAAACTAGAAAACATCATTCAAGAAATGAAAAAAATGGGTTTACAATTACTGGGACTTTGCGAAATGAGATACACCGGATCAGGGGAGATGTATTCTGATAAACATAGAATAATATATTCTGGAGGTACTGAACACCAAAGAGGAGTAGGTATCATCTTGGATGCAAAAAGAGCAAGAACAGTGAAAGCCTTTTACCCAATATCTGACAGAGTCCTTTTAGTGAAATTGAATGGAAAGCCAATAGACATAAATCTTATACAAGTTTATGCACCAACAGCAGACAGTCTAGAGGAAACAATTGATAAATTTTACGACGAGTTAAATGAGGCACTTCATAAATGCAAACCACATGAAAACACCATAGTTCTAGGGGATTTTAACGCCAAAGAAGGAAAGGAAAGAGTTGAGGAAGTAGTTGGTCATTATGGCTTAGGCGAGAGGAATGAAAGAGGTGAGAAACTTATTGACTGGGCAAGAATACACAACATGATGATAGGAAACACCTGGTTTAAGCAACATCCAAGACGTCTGTGGACATGGAAAAGCCCTGGGGACAACGCACGTAATCAAATTGATTATATAATGATAAGCAATAGATTTAGAAAGTCTGGTGTGTGTGAAAACTAGACCAGGGGCAAATTGCAATAGTGATCATGTACCAATTGTGGGAAAGCTTAGAGTAAAATTAAAAACAACAGAACGAGCCTCAGTTAACATCAAGTTAAATTTAGATTTACTAAAATCAGACAAGAAGCTGCAAGACAAATATAAAATCACAATTCAGAACCGGTACAATGCAATAGAGAAGATACAAAGCATTGACGAACAGTGGGAAATGCTAAAAGAATCAATGCAACAAACATCAAAAGAGTTCATACCACCATTGAGGACAATTTCAAGAAAGAAATGGATGACGGACGACATTTTGCAGCTAATGGATACAAGAAGAAGAAATAAAGATGAGTATAAGAGATTAAATAAAGAAATTTTAGTAAAATGCAATGAAGCAAAAGAAGCATGGCTAAAAGAGAGATGCAAAGAGATTGAATTGCAACAAAATGGAGATGCTAAAGCTATATACAAACAAATTGAGGAATTAACAGGAAGAAAAACGCAATCAAAAAATGGATGTCTAAGATCAAAGGAAGGAGAACTGTTGATTGATCAAGAAAACATAAGGGAACGATGGACAGAATACATTAAAGATCTTTATAATGATGAACGAGCGGAAGTAAATATTAAGGATAATGGAGGACCAGAAATACTCAGAGAAGAAGTGGAAGATGCCTTGCGCAATATGAAAGCAGGCAAAGCTCCTGGACCAGATAATATAACTAAAGAAGAGATTGAAGCCATGGGTGATTTTGGAATAGAAATAATAACAAAAATATTGAATGATATCTACAACAGCGGATATATATGTCAGACGACATGCTCAAATCAATATTCATAGCCCTACCAAAGAAATCAGGTGCGATTGAATGCAATGATCATCGCACAACAAGCCTTATGTGTCATATGACTAAGATATTATTACTAAGAATCATCATGCAAAGAGTGCGAAACAAAATCAGTCCAGAAATTAGCGATGAACAGTGTGGTTTTGTTAGAGATAAAGGAACAAGCAATGCCATTTATATCATAAGATCTTTAGTAGAAAGAGCCATAGAGGTGAAAACAGATCTATACCTATGTTTCATAGATTACACCAAGGCATTTGATAAAGTAAAGCACCAAGAAATAATCAAAATTTTAGAAAGCATAAACGTAGACAGCAAATATCTAAGAATAATAAAGAACATGTACTGGGAACAAACAGCGGCCATAAGAATTGGAAACCAATTGGGAATGTTTCAACAAATAAAACAGTGTGTTAGACAAGGTTGTGTGCTGTCACCAGATTCATTTAATATTTATAGTGAGATTATTTTAAGGTCCATAAGGGACATGCCTGGAATAACAATTGGAGGTCATAATATAAATAATCTAAGGTTAGTCACGATAGCTCAGTGGTTAGCGAACTGGACTATAAAGGACAAGAGGTAGGGTTCGATCATAACCGACGGCTTCCGGATTCACCCATCCTTAAATGCCTTAAATGGGTACCGGATTTTTCTGGGAAAGTAAAGCAGCACGGGCGTAATACCGACCACATTACCCCAAAAATCATGTGCTAAAGGTTTGTAAAATATAGTGTCACTAACACCATATTTCCCTATATGCCACTTGGCGTGACGGGGATACTTTACTTTTTTTTTACTTTTATGCTGATGATAGTCTTAATCGCTAAGAGTGAAAATGAGTTACAAGAAATGTTGGACATTATAGTGAAAGAAAACAAAAATAAAGGACTCAGCCTTAATAGCAAAAACACAGAGGTAATGGTAACAACAAAGAAAAAGACATCACCTCAGTGCAAAATAAAGACAAGTGGAACAATATTAAAACAGGTAAATGAATTTAAATATTTGGGAACTTTGTTAACCTCAGACGGAAGATGTACAAAAGAGGTGAGATGCAGAATGGCCCAGGCAAAAGTTGTTTTCCAAAAAAATTAGGAAGATACTATGCAATCCATTTTTTGACAATAGAAACAAGAAAAAGAGGTCTTAAATGTTATGTAGAGCCAGTCTTAACATATGGATGCGAATCATGGACAATAGGACAACAGACAAGAAAATCACTGGAGTCTGTAGAAATGTGGTTTTACAGAAGAATGTTGAGAATACAATGGACAGCTAAGAAGAGTAATGAAGATGTTCTGAGAGAGGTCAAACCAAAAAGAGAGCTAATTTCCAACATTAGAAAGAAACAATCATAATTTTTTGGCCATGTAATGAGAAGAGAACAACTGGAATATATTGTAACAACTGGAAAAATTGAGGGACGAAGAGATAGAGGGAAGCAAAGAGAAAAAATAACAGACAGCTTAAGAGAATGGCTTGGCAGAAGGTCAACAGCAGAAATGATAAATAGCTGCAGAGATCGAAAATTGTGGGGAGACATGATCACCTACGTCAGTAGGCTATGTACTTGATGATGATGATGAAATTAAATATATTTAACACTTGACAAGAAAGAGTAGGGGAGATAAGATCAGAAATGAGGAAACAAAGCTAGGTATAATTCCTACTATACATTAAGAAACAGCAGATATAATGGTTTGGCTACATGATGAGACAGAAAAGTCAAAACACAACACAAATGAGCTTCCAATAAACACTGAGAATACCAGACCAAAGAGAACCACATAGATCACATGGAAAGAAGGCTTGATGGAATACTAGGAAACATAACAGCAGAAGAGGCTAACAGAAGAGCAAAAGACTGCAAACTATATCTTCCTCTAGATGCTGAAGGACAGGGGGGGGTAAGAGAAAAAGAAGATCCAAAAGAAACAAAAGTTTATCTATTCTATTCATGGAATCAGTTTCATTACAGTCTAGACATCCCCATACTCGCTCCACCGACTGTTCCAGCATTTCTTAAAATGTATGCATACTAATTATTCCTGTAAGGTGTTGATTATGTTTTTCCCACTAAGCACTCTTCCTGTGTGTTACCAGGGCCTCATTATGAGGGAGGTAAAGAATAGTGACACTGTGACCTTCCAGGCATGTCATAATAAGGAGGTTGATCGATGGCTTGACAAGCTGTCATTGTAAAAAGTATTATTATGGAAACAGAGTCATAGATTTTAGAAGCAGTGATCTCTGCAATATGTGCCACTTTGGCACGCATGGTTTCTGTTTTTGAGATTGTGGTTCTGCCCTATGTGCTGTCTTCGGCTCGAAAGGACGATAGATAGATAGATAGATAGACTCTTAATAGACCAGACCCCTTTTCCACCTTTAGACTAATATATCTCTCAAAATATATATATCATTGTCGCACCCATCCTCCTCTTCTCTTAAGGAATGAAGAGTAAATTTGGCGATGTCCTCTGTTCAGAGTAAGGCAATTAACTATAAAAGCACTGATCATGTAGGTCTTATGAGTACATTATAAAGAACTATTGGTAAGTACTCAGCATAATATGAAGTGCACCTGAAAGTGTTTGTGCTGGGCATAAAATTTCAAATGAAAATATTAGTGTATTTTTTTGTAAATAAAACGTGGGTGGGTGCCTTCCTGTGGGTGCTGTCATCCCAAATTCTTGCTTTGCCCCGGTTATTGGGGAGGGTGAAAAAAGAGATAACAAAAACGCATGGTTTTTTTTTCACAATTTGTAAGACATTTTTTTTGGTCTGGTGTGTCTCTCTCTCTCTGCGATCAAGAATCACTCAAAGTAGGATTCCAGACTCTCACATGAAGTGAGGTCTGGTGTATAAGTTATCCTTTTAAAAAAAGATGGATATATAAGCTTGTACATAATACTGTCATATTATGTCTATCTATCTATTGACCTTTCGAGCCGTTGCCGGCCCATAGGGCGTAGACCAAGATACACCTTCTCATATCTGAATTTTTGTTCTAGCAGTTTTCTTTTAAAGATATTTTATCAAATCTTGCCATTTGCCTCTGTTCTGTGCAAGCAGCTCTATCTCATTGAGGGAGCCGAATCCTGTTGCTCTTGCCTCTCTCATCAATGTTCTTCTCAGTGTCTCCCTGGGTCTTCCTCTTTTTCTCTTGCCTGTTGTTTCCCATATGAGGGCCTGCTTTGCTATTCTGTTATTATCTCTTCTCATCACATGTCCAACATATGACCATCGTCTTTTCTTGATTACTGAAGATATTAGTGGTTGATTGGCGATTTCTCTAATTTCCTCGTTTGTTTTGAATTCGTTCCACGCTATACCAAGTATTTTCCTTAGACATTTATTTTCGAATGCGTTCAACTTTGTTTCTATATCTCTTGTTGTTTTCCAGCTTTCACACGCATATGTAAGGGTTGATTTGATTTGAATATACTAAGTTTTGTGTTTGTGCTGATTAGTTTTGATTTCCACAACTTTTCAAGGCTTCTGAAAGACATTGCTGCTTTAGCTATTCTGATTCTAATTTCTTTACTTTTATCCCCTTCTCGATCAATGTGACTTCCAAGATAGATAAAGTGATCGATCTCTTCTACTGGTTTGTTTTCCATGTATATTTTGTCATCTGTTGGAATTAAACTTTTCATGATTGATCATATTATGTACAAGCTTATAATAATAGTTAATGCTTCAATTATAGCAAAATATAGATCATTGTTTAATTTTTAATAACAGTATTCCAGATATACACATCACTGTACAGCCACCTTCAACAGATGATAAAATGTATGCCCACTGATGGTACCAACAGCTCGCAGTTTGTGCAGACACCTAGCTTGTTTTTGCAGGTTATCAATCCTGCTTGATTAACATTACATTCCAAATTCTAAAGATCATATCCTCACAGATCTTCATCCCAACGTTGTGCTACCAATGCCAGTCCTGGACCCTAGATGCAAGAACAATAAGAAAAATAACCTCTACTTAGATTAAATGTGTCAGACGAATGACAGGAAACAGTCTGAGAGATAAGATCAGAAATGAAGAACTGAGAAAAAAGCTAGGAATAACCCCGACCATAGAATGTATATTTGAAGTTAGATCAGGTGTAAGACAGGGGTGCATACTATCTCCCCTACTGTTTATTACATACATGGGCTATATATGCAAGCTAGCCAACCCATCAGAGACAGAGGAGATCAACGAGCTTTTATTTGCAGACTTTCAGGCACTAATACATGAAACAATAGAAGACCTACAAGAACACTAAATAAACAAACTCAACATCTCAGGCACAAAATACAACATGAAAATCAACATCAACAAAACAGAAGTCATGAATGTTGCCAAAAATAAACAGAACGTCAACATAACTATAGAAGGCAGACAACTAAAACAAGTAGAGGAATTCAAATACCTAGGAAGTCTAATGACAAACGATAATTCTCAAACAGCAGAGATAGAATCAAGATGCAACAAGGCTTGTCAAATCATTGGACAGTTATCGCCACTATTGTCCAACAAGGAAATAACTCTGGAGGCAAAACGAGCACTATACAATACAATCTTCATCCCATTGTTGTGCTACCAATGCCAGACCTGGACCCTAGATGCAAGAACAATAAGAAAAATAACCTCTACAGGGATGAAGTGTGTTAGACAAATGACAGGCAGAAATGAAGAACTGAGAAAAAAGCTAGGAATAGCCCCCGCCATAGAATATATAAGGAAACAACAGATAAAATGGTTTGGCCACGTGACAAGGCAGAAAGAACAAAACACAACACAACGGGCCTTCAACAAACGTTGTGAGAACACCAGACCCAAGCGTCGACCACGAAAAAGATGGGTCGATGGAATATTAGAAGCACTAGGAAACATAACAGCAGCAGAGGCGAACAGAAGAGAAAAAGACCGCAAATTATATCTCCCCTCGACGCAGAAAGGCAGATGAGGAAGGAAAGAAGAAGAAGAAAATAGAATGGTTTGGCCACGTGACATGGTAGAAAGATCAAAACACAACACAACAAGCCCTCAATAAACGTTGCGAGAGCCATAGTAGAGTCTGGGTTCTTGTACCCACCTCCACATATTTTTAGAACCCTTTCTCTTTTACTGTATTTCACACCTGTGTTCCACCTTGTCGGCCGGCCATATTAATTTCAGCCCAGTCGATGCCGGACCAACCTTTGTGCCTGACCAAGATCACAGGGTAGTGACTTATTTTCCTTTTTTTCAGTCCTGTTGGTGCCTACCTAGCTCAAGACTGGGAAGTGATTTATTTTCCTTCTTTGAGACTAGCATATTATCGCCATGTACTTTAGATTTCTGTGTATATCTCTATATATATTTTTGTGTTGTTGTTGTTTGCTGTTCCGGCTGAAGGCCTTTTTGGTTGAAATGCCATTCCACTTTTGTTTTGTTTCTCACCAATGTAAAGCTGTTACCATAGCACTTTTTCCTTTTTTTATTTTCATCATTACAATCTTTTAATAGTTTTCCATCACTTTCAGGGATGGCCCACTCTTTTCTTTTCAGTATTTTAAAAATATTTGTTGGTCTGATCATCTTTTGCACTGTTCTTATCCATGGCATTCCATACTTGATTTGTATGTCTTTGATATTGGTTGTGTTCTTGTGTTGTGCAGTAGATGTATCTGCTTATCACTAACTCTCATACCTCTTTCTGCACTTGAATTGTTTGTAGATTTAAACCAGATGAATTTTCAGTTTAGAAGATCACGTCTTTTATAATTTCACCCAATAATATAATTAAATGTGGTACATGTTATGCATCATCATAAAGGAAAATCGTTGCAGAAAAATGAAAATAGAAATATATATATATTGATGATATCTGAAGGAAAAAAATAGATTATTTATTATAAATAGTATAAAATATTCAAAGGCAGATAATTTTCAATTCAAAATATTGTATTTCATGTACCTCTATTTTCTTGTGACTTGAATTGTTCTTGAAATTTTACATAAAGTAATCTGAAATTATTGAAAATAGACTTTATTTGATGCGTTTACGTCCACGAATAATGGAATTCTTTGGTTATGGAAGGCCCTGGTATCACTGCAAACGAATTAAAATCCATAATTGCTCAACCGCCCATGCCAGTGGAATCATTGAATGAACTAAAATTATCCACCTGAAATATTAGTAGTAGGTATGGCCATCAGAAAACACACATTTAAATTGAAAATCAAACTAATAATCAACATTTTTTAAGGAAATTTTGTTTATTAATTAAGGAAAGAAGATGGATATATGTCGGACATGTGCTGAGAAGAGACATTCATTGAACACTTTATTTTAAAATGGTTTCACTTAAATATACTACTAGTTGGACTGACTGGAGTCGTCAGTCGCTGGACACTGAGGGAATTGCTGAGGAGGGGATCTGAGCACCTATGGACATGTTTGGAGTGCAATGATGATGACCCGCAAATAACTCGATAACTCAATACTACTAGTTATAGTTTGATGTACTACTAGTGAAAGTAACACTGATTTTTTTTGACCAATGAAATTCCTTTATAGTATATAGTATATGAAAATTCTGAAGCAATATGGCTTACCATCAAAAATCATAAATATTATCAAAGACATGTATGATGGTTACACATGTGCAGTTCGAACAGAGGAAGGACTGAGCGAATGTTTCCCAATAGAAACTGGGGTTAAACAAGGATGTATTTTATCGCCCTTGTTATTTGGAATTGTTATGGACTTCATAATGAAGAAATGCTGCACTGGTAATAAAGGCATCGAATGGATACAAGGAGACCATTTGGAGGACCTCGACTTTGCTGATGACATAGTTCTCATCAGCAGTCAGATAAAAACGATGCAGGAAAACACAAATGAACTATCATCAATAGCCAGCAAAATTGGGCTTGAGGTCAATCATGAAAAGACTAAAGTCATGAAAAGTTTAATTCCAACAAGTGACAAAATATACATGGAAAACAAACCAGTAGAAGAGATCGATCACTTTATCTATCTTGGAAGTCACATTGATCGAGAAGGGGATACGAGCAAAGAAATTAGAATCAGACTGGCTAAAGCAGCAATGTCTTTCAGAAGCCTTGAAAAGTTGTGGAAATCAAAACTCATTAGCACAAACACAAAACTTAGGCTATTCGAATCAAATGTACTATCAACCCTTACGTATGCGTGTGAAAGCTGGAAAACAACAAGAGATATAGAAACAAAGTTGAACGCATTCGAAAATAAATGTCTAAGGAAAATACTTGGTATAGAATGGAACGAATTCAAAACAAACGAGGAAATTAGAGAAATCGCCAATCAACCACTAATATCTTCAGTAATAAAGAAAAGACGATGGTCATACGTTGGACATGTGATGAGAAGAGATAATAATCGAATAGCAAAGCAAGCCCTCATATGGGAAACAACAGGTAAAAGAAAAAGAGGAAGACCCAGGGAGACACTGAGAAGAACATTGATGAGAGAGGCAAGAGCAGCAGGAATCGGCTCCATCAATGAGATAGAACTGCTTGCACAGAACAGAGACAGATGGCGAGATTTGATAAAATATCTTTAAAAGAAAACTGCTAGAACAAAAATTCATATAGGAGGTGTATCTTGGTCTACGCCCTATGGGCCGGTTACGGCTCGAAAGGTCAATAGTAGATATAGTATATGTACTACTTTATATTCCTTTATAAGCCATTTGGGGCATATAGCCTGACTTCCAGTCTATATGGTGGATAGGCGGCAATGAACAATTGAGGCACTGTCTGAAAAGCTTCATTGTTACAGTTTCCTCATATTCCAAGTCCAGCTTGCTGCAGGAGCTACTGAGATTAGTGCTCTGTGTCACAGTGAGCTGTGTGTTTCATCAGATGGTGTTTCTATATTCAGATTGCTTATAATGAATGATGACGAAGGACAGTTCAGTTGCATTCACTATCGGTGCTACTATGCCTTATGTCTTTTGACGTGTGCTGTGTTGGCTACAATGGGGTCTGCAACTTCTTTTTTTGTTTGGATATTCGATGAAATGTTAATTCTGATGATTCCACTGGCACGGGCAGTTGAAAAATTATGGATTTTAATTTATTTGCGGTGATACCGGGGCCTTCAAATAACTATAACACCTAATGAAAATAGCTGAGAACTTGACTGAAAACAAGGTCTGTGGAATATACTGGGAGAGAGATTTACAAACATAATACCAACCTTAATTTTAGAGTGCCAACTGTACAAACTGTCTGCTAATAAAACAAATAAAATCCAGTTAATGCATTTATTAATTGTTTTTATCTTTTTAATCTGTGCACTACTTGTCTTTACGTATATGTTAAGTATTTCCTGAAATCATGTTTCCAATAGAGGTCTATAATTTTGTTTCTGATCATGACCTCTGTGACTCGTCATGACTTCATTTTCACATGCTTTGCTTAGTGCATTAATATTTTGAATTATTTGTTCTCTTATTAGTGTTTGGTGGTCTGCAAACAGAAAAATTGATTGAATGTATTGCATTTGCTATGGTGTGTTTTTCTACCATTATCTATTTACTTTCTATGGTCACTTCTTGAATTCTGTGTGTAATGTTTTATTTTATTTACATTTGTCACAGTGTTATTTAATCTGTGCCTGTAGATTTATGTAGTTAACTTTACAACTTCATCAATATCTTGGATTATTGTTATCTCTGGTTCTTCCAGTTCATTACACTTACGAGATTATGTTTATTTTCTTTGGAACAGCTGCTGGGTTGAGTTCTTGGAAGTATTCTCTCTAATCGATTTTTCCATTGTTTTTATTGAATGTTTCATTTCTGTCATTATTCATTCTGTGGTGGATTGAAGTTTTTATCTCTCACTCATAAATTGAACACTTTGAAAAGTCTCTTGTATTTTCTTCATGCGTGATTGTTATTTTTACTGTTTAGTCTTATTTTGCTTTCCTGATTACACGATTGTACATCTTCCTACATTTAAATATGCTGTATAATTTTCCCAGTGTATTCAATTTAATCCAGGCCTTATAAAATTTTGCCTTTGTTTGGTTTGCTGCTTTTTTGTTTTTGCATTATTATTCTAACATTGTTCATTTCTCTAATCTAGTAGCAAACCCAATACCAGCATCTCCATGCCAATTTCCTCACAGTCCACACCAGTACATGAGGTCTGATACTCCTAGCCCTGCTGCAGATTACCATACATCCATCACTCAGCTCAGCGATAGCATATCTTCTACAATCATTCCCTACAGTGTGGATTTTCAAGTAAATGAACAAGACTTGGCTCTCACATCCATTTCTGGTGAGCATGTGCATGTTTTAATTCCTTCACATGTCAGCAATTTTAGTGGTGGTAATACTTATGTATTTCTAATATTAGGAAGAAACAATCATCATTTTTTGGCCATGTAATGAGAAGAGACACCTGGAATATATTGTAACAACTGCAAAAAATGAGGGACGAAGAGATAGAGGGAAACAAGGAGAAAAGATACCAGACAGCTTAAGAGAATGACTTGGCAGAAGGTCAACAACAGAAATGATAAATAACTGTCGTGATCGAAAGTTGTGGAGAGACATGATCACCTACGCCAGCAGGCCCGGTACTTGATGATAATGATGATGATGAATACTTATGTGAAAATTCACTTTAAGAAAACTGCATACGTTTATAAAATAAGATATTTTATTTTAGAACAACAGCTAGTTAAAATTGTGCACAGTAGGACTTCTCTACCTAAAAGGACATGAAATTGCATAAAATGAAATTTATTACTGACATGGAGATTTTGTTTGGTTTCAATAATTTAACAGTGTTCTGTTCATGCATGTAAGACATCGGAAGTTCTGTTAGACAAGAAGAGATATGCCAATTTTTTTCTTTTTATTTTGTGCTTATAGTTTTCTTTGCTCAAATTAAAATTAAATATCATATTCAATCACGATTATTTCAGAATGCATTTGGAAAATACTAGAAGTCATAGCCCTGTTGCCCCATTCTCTCTTAAAGTGTTTATCTTCTTATGCAGCATGTAGTGAGTCTTTGTAGCAGACAGCAACAAACACCCATAAGTAAAGAAATTTAGGGCTCCAGAACAGTTTCATGCATTTAATGTTGATCTCTAAAATATCTTCTGTAGTTCCTCATTGCTAGATTTGTCTCTCGACTTTTGACTGTTCAGGTCTTAATTGGCCAAATTTTATATAAGTACTTCTTCTAGTACCCTAGGTTCTATTACTAGATGTCTATCTCCTGGCTCTACTTTCTATAACTGGCTCTGTTCATCTAACGACTGTCATTGTTCTGAACTCTTAGCTGAACTAACTCTCAACTGTCTCTGGACTTTATTCTGACTGTATTTATTTCTTACTCTATTGCCTATCTCTTGATCATCTCTCTCGTCGCTAATGTTCTCAGTGTCTCCTCTAACAGACCTGGGCTCTCGCGCCTCTGCTGTCTCTAAATATCTCTGTGCACTGCTGTCTCCCTCCCAGTTCTAACTAACTAATGAAGTCTCAACTTTGCCATATATAGTCGGCTTGTCTCTTTGTCAATTTCCTCCCCTGGTAAAAGTTAGATTTCCCATGAAAATAAGGAATCTGAAGGTAACAATATCTGTTGACTAATAGACAAAGTTTAAAAGTTGAAATCCTAATAATGGCCTTTTCCCACCACAAATGGGGTCAGCTTTAACTAAATTCTGGTGGCCACATTCTCATGTAATCAGATATCTTCCTTGCTTTTCCCCAGTGAACTCTAGTAAAAAAAAAAGTAAAATACCCCTTTCCCGTCAAGTGGCATATAGGGAATATGGTGTTAGTGACCATAAATTTTACAGACCTTTGGCACATGATTTTTGGGGTAATGTGGTCGGTATTACACCCATGCCGCTTTACTTTCCCAGAAAAAAAATCCGGTACCAATTTAAGGCTGGTTGAACCCGGAGACGTCGGTTGAGATCGAACCCTACCCCTTGTCCTTTGTAGTCCAGTTCACTAACCACTGAGCTATCGCGGCTCCCAGTGAACTCTAGTGCATCTAACCTTTTCATTGAACGATCAGTTATTTCTGTAAACTATCATCGTGTGTCCTTACTGAATACTAAATCCTTTCCTCTATATTACTAAATGATTTTATTCCTCTCTCTCTCTCCTCTCTCTCTGTCTCTCTATGTGTATGTATATATATATATATATCTGTAAATGATGCCAGTGATGTTAATGGATCATAGACCCCTTACTTTTAAGCTATGTGTGACAGTAAAGAAAATATTTTTTTTATTAAACAACTTAGGTGAGGTGTATTTTTTAATGAGCTTATAATTCTATTGATACTACTGCTCCACCACTACAAACATTGAGCAGACTGTCCAAAGAAATGAGGCGGTAAGAATGATGATACAGGGGTCCCTTTCAGAATTGTGTGAGAATGTAGTGCTGGAATCACTATCTCACAATCATGATCGATACCATTCGCACAACACTTAAAAGGTCACACAATACTGCTCCTGGTCCAGATGGTGTTCGGTACGATGACATAGGCGAATTGACCGACGACGACATGCAAAAACTGGCCATAGAGTTTAATGCCAGCATTCAGAGTGGCCAGATTAAGAATGTGTGGCTATACAGTTACTTGCTACCGCTGCCAAAGCCAAACAAGGACCATTCTCAGATCAGTGCATAACATTAGCACACAATCAGAACATCCACACAGGCAAAAAGGCAGCAAACATACTGATAGAAACTTTCAAAAACATTAGTAGAATAAACATTCCAAAAGACCAAAAGAAAGCTGCAAGAAATGAAAATCAAGATGCAGAACACATGCATTTAGCACCAGAAGAACATCAGACGACCATCTTTATACCATCAGAATTAGATGCAGCCCTCAAAGGGTTGAAGCTCAAGAGTTCCCCTGGAAAAGACGGAATTACCAACGAAATGCTCATAAAACTGGGATAGAAAGCCAAGGGCCAGCTTCTAAAGATAATAAATGCCAGCTGGAAGAGAGGTCAAATGCCTGCAACCTGGAAAGAAGCCATTATGGTGCCCATCCTCAAACATGGAAAAGACCCACTGGACCCAAGTAGCTACAGACCAATTAGCTTACTGAGCTGCCTGAGCAAACTCATGGAAAGGCTGGTCAACAGAAGACTCATGTGGCATTTGGAGACAAAACAAAAAATCATACCACAACAAAGCGGTTTCCATCAGCACAGATCAACTGAAGACCTGATCACCTACATCGCACAGGAAATAGAAGATGCTCTACAAGAAAAGAAACACACACTGACAGTGTGGGTTGACATGGAGAAGGCTTTTGATAGGGTATGGAGATAAGAACAAACTTCTCAGACTTGGCATTCAAGGGCGTTTATTAAATTGGATATCTCAATAACTACAAGACAGAACGTCCAGAGTACAAGTACATGGACAACTAAGTAAGAAAGCCAGAATCGAACAAGGTGTCCCACAAGGTGGAGTCCTATCCCCAACACTCTTCTTAATTTTCATAAATGACATTGTAATGGACATTCCACCCAGAATACACTCAGCAATTTATGCAGACGACCTGGCGTTATGGGCACGTGAAGAATCTATGTCAGTGGCTAGTTCCAGAATGCAAGATGCCATAGGATAACTTGAAAAATGGACAAACACCTGGTTATTACCAATTAATCAAAAAAACTACATACACAGTTTTCAGCCTATCAAAAAACACACTCTGCAAAATTGAAGATAAAAGACCATACACTTCCTATTGACCAGAACCCAACATATCTTGGTGTCGCCTTGAATTGCAGAATGACATGGATAAATCAGATAGACAGAGCAAACAAAAGAGCCAGAAAACGAACAGATATTATGAAGAAATTGGCAGGAACGGACTGGGGAGCAGACAGCAATATCTTGAAACAACAATCTGTAGGAAGAGTAAGACCAGTCCTAGAGTATGGTGTCACAGCCTGAGCTACAGCTTCCAAATCACAGCTTAGCAAAATTAACAGAACACAAAACCAAGCTGCCCGCATCATCACTGGTTCTATGAAATCTACACCTATTAAGACTCTGGAATCAGCAACAGGTTTACAACCCTTAGAAGACAGGTGGATAACTAAAGTAATGCAACAAGCGGAGAAATAAAAAAGGCTCCTTAGTCACCCTATGCACCAAAGAATAATTGGTTTCAGAAAAAGAAGACTGAAGAGGAGCAACTTCGCTGTAACCTCCAAAGAACTGGCAACTACCAGTACTGTCCCAAACAATGCCGAAACCCTTAGGCCCATCTGATATGACTCCTCATGGAAAACACAAAATACCAGAACTTAAGGATGACATAATAGGAGTTATTGAGTTATTTGCAGGTCATCATCATTGCACTCCGAACATGTCCATAGGTGCTCAGATCCCTCCTCAACAATTCCCTCAGTGTCCAGCGACTGACGACTCCAGTTCTATGTTGGTTGATAAGTCTTCATACACGGCCACTAAGTGTCTCATTTATGGCTGTGCCCAACTTAACTCCCATTTCCATCATCCGAAGAAGTGACATGGATCTGTGTTTGTCGAAGTCATGTGCTCTTCCCACATCTCGGAGGGCATTGATGATGTCCGCCCGATCCATTGGTTGCCCTTCCTCAACGACAGCGCAGCTAGCCAACCTGTCCGCCCTTTCATTTCCCCATAATCCCGCATGTCCAGGGACATAGACAAAGGTGACCTTAGGTATTTTGGATTTCTGCAACGACTCTATCCATTGCATGCGTACAGAGCCCTCCTCTACTTCTTTAATCATGCTCAGCGAATCACTCAGTATACATGCGTGGGTGTATTCTTGTGACTCTAACCATTTAAATGCCTTGGTCAATGCCATCACCTCCATTGTCATGCTACTCGTCATGACGTATGCACCACTGTCTTCCTTGACTATTCTGCCTGCCGAGCATGCTGTAAATGCCCATGCACTTCTTTGGTGTCGTATTACAGATCCGTCTGTATAGATGACTGCATCTCTCTCATCGGTGTTATTGCAGATGAAACCGTTGATCTTGGCATTAACCATAACCAGGTTCTGTTCCCTACTTTTCCTGTCGAGTGTGACAATACACTAGAAAGTCCCCTTGAATGACGTAGGCACCGGTATCCACTCCTCACCAACGCTGATATTGGTAAGCCCACAGACCTGTTTGATGACATCTTCTGCTCAGCCCACCCATGATTTGCCTCTTTTAAGCCTGGCACCTTTCACTATGTTGAGCACGTGGTGCAATGGATGCTCTGTATCTGTACTAATCTTCAGGTATACTCGTGCTCTCCAGATCTTGATTCTGTCATCCATGGTTGGAAAGTCAAGAAGATACCTCATTGCTACACAGGGAGTGTCCCTCGTACATCCCAGGATAATGCGTTGGCTTCATTCTGTATTTTCTCCAGCCTATCAATTTGAGTCGTACTGACAGTAAGAATTGCCAGGGCATACTCGATTGGTGCGAGGACCAATCCCTGGAACAGAAGAGTAAGTAGCCTCTGCTTGATGTTGGCAGCTGCCATGACCTTCAAGGTGGCTAATCCTTTGCGGGATTTTGTTATCACATGGTCGATGTGGTCCCGAAAACACAGGCTGCGATCAAACTTAACTCCGAGGTATGTCATCAACTTATTTAGTTATTGAGTTATTTGCGGGTCATCATCATTGCACTCCGAACATGTCCATAGGTGCTTAGATCCCCTCCTCAGCAATTCCCTCAGTGTCCAGCGACTGACGACTCCAGTTCTATGTTGGTTGATAAGTCTTCTTACACAGCCACTAAGTGTCTCATTTAGGGCTGTGCCCAACTTAACTCCCATTTCCATCATCCGAAGAAGTGACGTGGATCTGTGTTTGTCGAAGTCATGTGCTCTTCCCACATCTCGGAGGGCATTGATGATGTCCGCCCGATCCATTGGTTGCCCGTCCTCAACGACAGCGCAGCTAGCCAACCTGTCCGCCCCTTCATTTCCCCATACTCCCGCATGTCCAGGGACATAGACAAAGGTGAAATTACATATTTTGGATTTCTGCAACGACTCTACCCCTTGCATGCCTCCACTTTTTTTATCATGCTCATCGAATCACTCAGTATACATGCGTAGGTGTAGTCTTGTGACTCTAACTATTTGAATGTCTTGGTCACTGCCATCGCCTCCATTATCATGCTACTCATGGTCACGACGTATGCACCACTATCTAGTAAGAGTAAGTAGCCTCTGCTTGATGTTTGCAGCTGCCATGGGACTTCAAGGCGGCTAATCCTTTGAGGGATTTTGTTATCACGTGGTCCCGAAAACACAGGCTGCGATCAAACTTAACTCCAAGGTATGTCATCAACTTGTCCCTGGTCACCTCATCAGCTCCCATTCGTACTACCGGTGTGGTCGTATGAACGTTATGATTGTTAATGGAGAACCATGAAACTGATGCTTTATTAGGATTAACCACAGCACCTGATACCCCACACCAGAAAGAAATGCGATCGAGTTCATCTTGCATTGTGGAATTGATTCCCCGTCTGTCTCTTCCCTGTGGATATACCAGAATATCATCAGCAAAAGTCATAGTTCTTCCCCTCCCATCCAGCTGTTGTTTCGTGATCGTTATTGTGTACACGTTAAATAGAACTGGTGACAATGGTGAGCCTTGTGGCAGCCCTGGGCAAATGGATGTTGGCTCGGAAGACCAACTTCCACATCTGAGTATCACCTTCCTCTGAAACAGTGCCGTGGCGATCCATCTAATGAGGAAGGGGTGCACCGCCAGTTTGAGGAGCATATGCATGAGATATTCAAATCTGTTGTATGCATCCTCCAGATCTATAGCAGCAGCACATGTCTCCTCTCATTTGTGGAAGCCCTTGAAGATGTTATAGGCAAATACTGACACATTGAGCCATGTCTCTTTGTTATATTTAAAACCTCCGAGTGTGGGTGGGAATACACGTTTCTGTTCAAGGTGACAGGTGAGGACACGGGCAACTATTTTCTCCAGCAGCTTGCCCGCAGTGTTCTGCATTGTGATGATTCTGTAGGCACTGATCTGAGAATGGTCCTTGTTTGGCTTCGGTAGCGGTATTAAGTAGCTGTGTAGCCACTCCTCCTTAATCTGGCCACTCCGAATACTGGCATTAAACTCATTGGCCAGTTTTGTCAAGTCGTCGTCAGCTAAATTGCCTATGTCATCGTACCGAACACCATCTGGACCAGGAGCAGTGTTGTGTGACCTTTTAAGTGTCGTGCGAATGGTATCGGTTGTGATTGTGAGATCTTCTTCCAGCCCTACATCCTTACACAATTTTGACAGCGATCCCCATATCCTCATTCTTACAGCCTCATTTCTTTGGTCCGTCTGCTCAATGTAGCGGGCAAGCAGGGCCTTCCCTTTGCTCTCATCAGATTTGTGCCATATCCGGCCCATTAGTTTAGTAACTCCTATAATGTAGTTAGATTTTATTATTTTTTCTTGTGTGTCCATCTGTCCATTTTTGTTGTTTTCTTAAGAACTCCGTATACAGGCTGAAGCATCTTAGATTTGTATTGTTCTCCTATCTAAAGCTGTCACATTACACTGTGTTCATCTCGTTCTAAAAAATACAAATGTTCAATTCCTATGTCCTATTATATAGCTGTGAAATATGGAGAACAAAAAACTAGATCGTGAAGATACAAGCCTTCTTTAATGGATGCTTGTGCAGAATAAAAGGATTGAAATGCCAGGACAAAATCACTAACGTAAAATTATGGGAAAATACCAGTCAAATACCAGTGGACAAAGATGATGGTGCTGGATAGGACACAACACTGCAGAAGCCAATTGAGAGTATTGCATAACAAGCCCTTTTCTGGAGTTCCCAGGGGAGGAAACAAAGAGGAAGACCAAAATATACTTGCAGAAGACAGGTGAAGGCAGAGATGAAGAGGATGGGAAGACATAGTACAATCTTAAAAAAACAATGGCTTGAAACAGGATGGCTTGGAAAGTGTTTGTTGAAGACCTATACTCTACAGGAGCTGAAAGGAAAAAGAGGAAGATCATGTTCCTTGTAACCTTGTAATGTTTTATATATATATATATATATATATATATATATATATATATATATATATATATATATATATATATAAATAAAAGAGACAACCTATCCTCCTTGTGGCCTCTTATTGTAGTAAATGGCTTGATGTTGATCAGCTCATCAAATGTTATTGTAACACCACCAGGCAACAAGCACAGCTTGTTTTGCTCCTCAGATCATCTCCAAAGCACACATTCAGCTTCCATTGATAAAATTATTTTTAAATGTACTGTATATTAAAACTTAGACTATTCTCATATCTTTGTGTGTGCATGTCTGTGTTTGTCACATCTCATATCTTTGTGTGTGCATATCTATGTTAGTCATATCTCTTATCTTTGTGTGCATGTCTATGTTAGGCATGTGTCATATCTTTGTGTGTGCATGTCAATGTCAGTTATATCTCATATCTTTATGTGCATGTTTATGTTAGTCATGTGTCATATATCTTGATGTGTGTCAGTGTTAGTCATGCCTCGTATCGCTGTGTGTATGTCTGTGTTAGTCACATCTCACATCTTTGTGTGTCTATGTTAGTCACATCTCACATCTTTGTGTGTGCATGTCTGTGTTAGTCACCTCTAGTGACTCGGGTAGATGGTGCTCGTAAACCTGGGAGGGCCTACCATCTAAGGGCAGAATCTCCCTACAGAAAAGACAATCTGCTGCCTTGCAGGAAGATTGGGGACAATCAAAGGCTAGGGAAAGCAAACCCGAATAAAATGCTGGCTGAAATCGGATGCACTAGGCCACTGGCGCAGAACACAGTGCAATGTATTAACGGGTGTTCAGTCAGAGTGGATCTGACAGACTCTAATTGTGATGTTCTGTCTGTGGGGGCGATCAACACACTTAGCCTGACAGCTGACTTCATATGAGAGTCTGGAATCCTTACTCTGATTGAGTCCTGAACGCAGAGAGAGAGAGAGAGAGAGAGACTATTCAAATCAAATGTACTATCAACTCTTACGTATGCGTGTGAAAGCTGGAAAACAACAAGAGATATAGAAACAAAGTTGAACGCATTCGAAAATAAATGTCTAATGAAAATACTTGGCATAGTGTGGAACGAATTCAAAACAAACGAGGAAATTAGAGAAATCACCAATCAACCACTAATATCTTCAGTAATAAAGAAAAGACGATGGTTAAATGTTGGACATGTGATGAGAAGAGATAATAACCAAATAGCAAAGCAAGCCCTCATTTGGGAAACAACAGGTAGGAGAAAAAGAGGAAAGCCCAGAGAGACACTGAGAAGAACATTGATGAGAGAGGCAAGAGCAGCAGGATTTGGCTCCCTCATTGAGATAGAGCTGCTTGCACAGAACAGAGACAAATGGCGAGATTTGATAAAATATCTTTAAAAGAATCGAAAACTGCTAGAACAGAAATTCAGATAAGAGGAGGAGTATCGTGGTCTACGCCCTATGGGCCAGCTACGGCTCGAAAGGTCAATAGATAGATAGATAGATATTTGCTACTTTCAAAAGAGAAACATGTTTGTGTGATAACATTGTTAGTGACTTGACCTTGTAGTTGTGTACTCCCCTGGAACATGCCTTCATTATTTTAATTCGTTTGCAGTGATACCGAGGCCTTCCATAACCAATAACTAATGCCTTCATGTGAATGTCTCTACTATTATCTTATGTAACAAGCTGATGAATTATAAAAATATGCAGGATGTGCTAATAATACACACCATAAAACACTCTATTATGCTGTGAGATTAAAAATGTTTACACACAGACACAACCGTCATCCTAATCTATCATAATATTTATTCATTATGTATTATATGTGTTACATTAGTAATTTAGTATTTGCTTTTCAATTTATTTGACTGACAATTCTAATGATTGTATAATCATTTTATTTTATTTGTCTGTAATGTATTAGAAATAATGTGCAGCCATACAGTTCACTTCTTAACAAAAATATGGCAATAAAAGCTAATGATAAAATAAAAAAGTTTACCAGTTTGAGTATGGTCTGGGAAATCCTAGACCTTCCAACTTTGAGTAAATGTCTATAAGAAGATGTCAAAGTTAGTCACATTTGATATTGTTTTTTTTTCAATCCTTCCCTCTTCTTCTTCTTTGCTGTCCACCATTTTGCATACAAGAGCTGCTGTTTTCATTTTAAATTGCCTTTAGTGGTGTTTTGAATGGCAGATTTTTTTTTGTAAGAGGCATTTTTTCCAACAATGCAAAATTATCACAACATAAACAAACATAACTGGTTGTGTTTTATGTGGTCACTGAACACTTGCACCACTTTCTGCATATAGAAATCTAAATCAAGTACATCATTGGAGTCATTGGATTTTTGTTTTAAAGACAGTCAAATTTCAATAAAAATGCAAAGGGCTCAGAAAGTACTACCAGAGGATATTTGCTACAGTTAAGTAATTGCAGTGCAGCGGTTAAGCTGGTAAGAAAAGACGATGGTCATACGTTGGACATGTGATGAGAAGAGATAATAATCGAATAGCAAAGCAAGCCCTCATATGGGAAACAACAGGTAAAAGAAAAAGAGGAAGACCCAGGGAGACACTGAGAAGAACATTGATGAGAGAGGCAAGAGCAGCAGGAATCGGCTCCCTCAATGAGATAGAACTGCTTGCACAGAACAGAGACAGATGGCGAGATTTAATAAAATATCTTTAAAAGAAAACTGCTAGAACAAAAATTCATATAGGAGAAGGTGTATCTTGGTCTACGCCCTATGGGCCGGTTACGGCTCGAAAGGTCAATAGATAGATAGAAGGAGCAAGTGGTTGGGTGTAACATACAAGGAAAGGTGACAGCTTCACTAAAAAGAAACACAACAAAATACTGAAATTTCAGCCTAAATACGACGTTCTTCAGAAAACGAGACCAACACAAATGGACAACGAAATAAGAATAAACTCTACTACATCTAAAATGAGCAGCACTAGACAAGTAAGGCAGAGAGGGATAAGAAATGAGGTGATAAAATAAAAGGGAGATGTATAATATATTAAGAGAATAAAAATTCATAAATAAAAATATATGTAAGCTAAAAAATATTGCTAAAACAATGTTAGCAAAAAGATACAAGCAAACAGAGAGCATGATGATCTTTTGACTACTGTGAAGAAGCGTAAAATTGAATGGTTTGGCCATTTATCTCATTTTTTTGGCCAAATCTCATCTGTCATGGTGCAAAGACCATTCTGCAAGGAACTATGGAAGAAGCGAGGATGAGAGGTAGGCAGGGAAAGAGATGGGAAGATAACATCCTAGGACAGGCCTTGACTTCACTGAGGCCCAAAGAATGACTGAAGATGGAAAGAAATGGAGAAGGTTGATGAAGTCAGTCTGAGGTGCCCCAATGACCAAAAGGGTTTATATGATGAAAAGGAAAAACATATCCTAAAGCTAGATTTAGTAGACATTCACAACAGTGAAGAGAGCAACCAAAAAATACTGTTGAAAGAAACCAAAAGTGCCACCATGTGAGTACTCAAGTAGTTAGAAAATACAATGGTCCATTCAGATGTGGACACAACTGTGCAGTAAAATCAAAATCAATCTACAATCGGCCATAGATTGCTAACTGTTGTTTTTGTAAAATATTTTCTTTACCTAATACAGGAGAAACAGATTTTGATCCTCAAATGAGAAATTTCACTGAGGAAGAACTCAAGCCACAGCCAGTAATTAAAAAGGCTAAGAAGGTAAGTAATCCAAAATTACATTATAGTTTTTTGACTAGCAATATGACTTTGCCATTCAGTCTATTTTTTTTTTCTATTTATTTATTTGGAACTTTTAAAACAGTGTCAAGTAAAGACACTTAATTCTTCTTCTGCGATCATGGCTCATTCAGACTAGGACTGCAGACTCTCTTATGAAGACAGCTGGCTGTCTGTTTAAGTGAATCGGTGGCCCCGTATAGTTTCTCTTCCAGGGAGGTGGGTGTGGACCACATTGTCCTTCTCAGGTCTGTGTACTGGGGGCAATCCTGTAGAACATGTTTTGTCATCATGTTATCCAGGGTACAGTGAGTTGCTGGTAGTTTCTATTTTGAGTTTGGTGAACATGTGGTTTCTCATTCTGTTGTGGCCAGTGCGTAGGCAAAGTATAATGACTTGATCCCTCCTGGATAGTTGGAGGTGTCCGTCTCTCTCGTTAATACTTTGGGTGTTCTTGTTTCTATTTTTTATGGTACTGACCTTTGATGGATTTGGCTTCATCGTAGCTGACCAGATGGTTCTCTTGTGGTAATCTCCCTCCTTCCTATATTACAGTGTGATGGTATCCACTGAATGACAAGATTGGTGGGAAAAGTTTTCTTTGTATACTCACATAATTAGTGAGAAGGATGTTGCTGCATTTCACCTGCAAGCCTTGTACTTTGGGCTTAATGTCTGAAACTTGTATTCTGAGATATGACTCTATTTTTCTAAATGGTTTCTGTATATCTTTTTAAGATAAAAGAGAGAAAATTATTTTTCACACAGTTATGTTGTGACGAAAGGCACAGATGCTATCATAGCCTTTATTAATAAGTTAGGAAAATCTGCTTGTAAGTGAGCCCAAAAATTAGGAAGTAATTGTTCCTTGAACTGTAATCTCAGAGCACCATGGATGTGTGTAGGAGCTTGTCTTCATCTGCTGTAGTAAGTCCTTTAGTTCATACACATTAACTGAAAATGAATCTCTAATCCAGTTTTTGCTGCATCTGGAACAGGAAAATATTTGAGGAAGCTGTGCCATAAATCTTCCAAATGTTGTGCAATATGTTGTGACATGTACTCTGCAGACAACTGGTCATCGACGGATTCAAGAAAATGTGTGAGATTTGGAAATTGTTCCAAGTTTTTGTTTTATAGGCGATAATACCGTAATCCCAATTTTCTTTTTATTGCCTCAAACTTGTCTTGAGAAACTTGAAAAACTGTTTAAAATTTCTCCTTGAAGATTTAAGTTGAGCAAATTTAAATGGGTGAAAATATCTGACATATGTACCGATTTGATTAACCAGAAAAAATCTAATGTTTGGTGATGGTAAGGAACCTTTATAAGAGAAAACATTTAATGATCAGTAATGAAATGGACAGATACAAAATAGACATCCTGCGCATCTCTGAGACTAGGTCATTTTGAGACTCAATCAGGCAATACATTTATATATTCAGGACAGGAAAAGAACGGACAAGGTTCATCCTGACAAAGAAAATATATTCAACTCTCATTGGTCAGCAGTCCAGTCAGCAACAGATTACGAACAATTAGACTAAGCAGGAAAAAACAAAACATCACAGTCTTACAAGTGTATGCACCAACAACAGAGTTTTCCCTTTTTCATTGTTTTTATAGCTTTTTCTACTTCAGATTTCAGGATTTTATAGCTGGATGTACATTTTATAAATGGTTTTTTGTCCTTCAACACTTTCTTTAAACAATGCCCAAGAAGATTGTACGCTTGAAGCTCTCCAGATGGCAAGACAAGAAGCCAAATAGACTTTATCCTGGTTCAGCAAAGATGGAGATCAGGTGTGACATCATCCAAAACACTACCAGACGCAGACTGCGACTAGGACCTTAACTAGTAATAGCAGAGTTCGAGTAAAAAAGTGGTGAGAGGGGCAATACCAATACACTTTAATACAAATGCTATACCATCAGAATATAACATAGAAGTTAAAAACAAATTTGATTTGTTGATGGCAGTACAAGAAGACATGTCAATAGATGAGCTAGCCACAAATGCAAGAAATATTCTTATCTCATCAGCGAAAAACATTATTCCAAGAAATGCACACAAGAAACAAAACTACATCTCTGACAAAACACTGACCCTTATAGAAGAAAGAAGAAAACTGAAGCAAAGCAAACAAAAGCAAAGTAAAACCGCAATCAATACAGAAAATACACATAAGCAATTAGAACAGAGATCAGAACAGAGAAGAAAGAATTATGTTATTCTGCCTGTGTCAGAATTGAAGATCTCTATTAGCAAGGGAGAGATGGAGAATGTTCTGAGAAATTAGAATGATAACAGGCAATTTTAGACCTTTAGGGTCAAGTAATTAATGACAGATAGAGAGCATTGCACCACAAGCTCAATACAGGGAAAGGTGTCAGACTAAGAAGAGGCAAGTCATGGGTGGCGAGCAGAAGATGTCATCAAACTGGTCTGTGGACTTACCAATATCAACACTGGTGAGGAGTGAATACCGGTGCCTACGTCATTCCTAGGGACATTTTCATGTATTGTCACACTCGACATGAAATGTAGGGAACAGAACTCGGTCAATGCAGAGGTCAATAGTCTCATCTGGGATAACACAGATGAGAAAGATGCAGTCATCTATACAGATTGATCTGTAATACGACACCAAAGGAGTGCATGGGCATTTACAGCAGGCAGAATAGTCAAGGAAGACAGTGGTGCATTCATTATGACCATGAGTAGCAGGCCATGGAAGTGTGGCAGTGACCAGGGCATTCATCTGGTTAGAGTCACAAGACTACACTTATGCCTGCATACTGATTCGATGAGTATGATAACAAAAGTGGAGGCGGGCTCTGTACACATGCAATGGTTAGTGTCATTGCCGAAGTCAAAAATACGTAAGGTCACATTTGTCTACCTCCTAGGACATGCGAGAGTACAGGAAAATTGAAAGAGTGGACAGGTTGGCTAGCTGCGCTATTGTTGAGGATGATCAAAAAATGGATTGAGCAGACATCATCAATGCCCTCCGTGATGTAGGAAGGGCTCAGGACTTCGACAACCATGAGTCCGCGTCACTCCTTCGGATAAGAGGTCGAGTTAAGATGGAAACAGCCTAAAACGAGAAACTTAGCGGGCGTATAAGAAGACTTATGAACCATCACAGAACTGGAGTTGTCAGTCGCTGGACACTGCGAGACTTGCTGAGGAGGGGATCTGAGCACCTATGGACATGTTCGGAGTTGCAATGGTGATGACTCGCAAATAACTCAATTAATTACCACAGTGACAACACACTAACTAAACAAAAGGATATATTGCAAAGATGGAGCTATTACTGCACAGCAATGTATGAAATTTTAAAAATCTGAAATATATTTATTGATCATCTTCAAGTACCAAGCCTGCTGGCATAGGTGATCATATCTTTCCACAACTTTTGATCTCTACAGTTATTTAAATTTCTGTTGTTGACCTTCTGCCAAGCAGTTTCTCTTAAGCTGTCTGGTACCTTTCTCTTTGCTTTCCTCTATCTCTTCGTCCCTCAATTTTCCCAGTTGTTACAATATATTCCAGTTGTTCCCTTCTCATTACATGGCCAAGAAATTATGATTGTTTCCTCCTAATACAGGATATTAACTCTCTTTTTGCTTTGGCCTCTTTCAGAACGTTTTAATTGCTCTTCTTAGCTGTCCATGGTATTCTCAAATTCTTCTGTATAACCACATTTCTACAGCCTCCAGTGATTTTACTTGTCTGTTGTTCACATCCATATGTTAAGACTGGCTCTACATAACATTTAAGAACTCTTTTTCTTTTTTCTATTGTAAAAAATGGATTGCACTGTATCTTACTCATTTTTTGGAAAGCTGCTTTTGCCTGAGCCATTCTGCATCTCACCTCTTTTGTACATCTACCATCTGAGATTAACATTGTTCCCAGATATTTAAATTCATTTACCCATTTTAACACTGTTTCACTTCTTTTTACTGTACATTGCAGTGAAGTCTTTTTCTTTGTTGTTATCATTACTACTGTCTTTTTACTGTTAAGGCAGAGTCCTTTATTTTTGCTTTCCTTCACTATTATGTCTAACATTTCTTGTAACTCATTTTCACTCTTAGCGATTAAGACTGTGTCATCAGCATACCTTACGTTATTTATATTTTTACCTCCAATTGTTATTCCAGGCATGCCCCTTATGGATCTTAAAATAATCTCACTATACATATTAAATAAATCTGGTGACACCACACAACCTTGCCTAACACCCTGTTTTATCTGTTTAAACATTCCCAATTGATTTCCAGTTCTTATGGCTGCTGTTTGTTGCCAATACATGTCCTTTATTATTCTTAGATCTGTTCTGTCTACGTTTATTATGCCTTCTAAAATTTGATTATTTCTTGGTGCTTTTCTTTATCAAATGCTTTGGTATAATCTATGAAACATAGGTATAGATCTGTTTTCACCTCTATGGCTCTTTCTACTAAAGATGTTATGATGTATATGGCATTGTTCATACATTTACCTCCAACAAAACCACACTTTTCATCAGTAATTTCTGGACTGATTTTGTTTCACACTCTTTGCATAATGATTTTTAGTAATATCTTAGTCATGTGACTTATAAGGCTTATTGTGCGATTATCATCGCATTCATTCACACAAGATTTATTTGGTTGGGCTATGAATATTAATTTTAATATGTCATCTGGTATATATCGGCTATTGTAGATTTTCAATATTTTTTTTTTCTTATTTCTATTACAAAATCATCCATGGCTTCAATCTCTTCTTTAGTTATATTATCTGCTCCATGAGCTTTTTCTGGTTTCATATTGCTCAAGGCATGTTCCACTTCTTTGGGTATTTCCGGTCCTTCCCCATTATCCTCAATACCAGCTTGCTGCAGGAGCTACTGAGTTAAGTGTTCTGTGCACACTGTGAGAGGTGTGTTTCATCCGTTTTTATCATGTTTTGATATTTCGATTGCTTACGATGAATGCTGATATTGTATGACAGGGAACAGATGGCTGTGTTCACTTTCTGTGCGGTTTCGCCTTATGTCTTTTGGCGTATGCTGAGACTGCAGTGAGATGGGGACTGCAGCTACCTTTCTTTGTTTGGGAGATGAGATATTAATTCGGATGATTCCACAGGCACGGGCGGTTGAGCAATTATGGATTTTAATTCATTTGCAGTGATACCTTGGCTAACCATAACCATATCCTCAATATTTACTTCTGTTCGTTCATCATCATAAAGATCTTTTAAATGTGTTTTGTCCATCGTTACCTTATGCTTTCTTGTTCCATCAACAGTTCTCTTTTCTTTGATCTTAAACATCCAATTTTATATTACTTTTTTCTTCCTGTTAATTCTACAATTTGTTTGTATATTGCTTTGTCATCTCCTTTTTGCTGCGTTTCGATCTCTTTGCATCTCTGTTTCAGCCATGTTTTTTTTCTTCATTGCATTTTATTACAATTTCTTTATTTGATCTCTTAATATCATCTTTGTTATCCTCATTTCTTCTTCTTCATTTTGCTGCTTTTAATTTTACTCTAAGCTTTCCCACAACTGGTACATTATCACTATTGCAATCCGCCCCTGGTCTCGTTTTCACACATACTAAACTGTTTCTAAATCTGTTGTTTAACATTATGTAATCAATTTGATTATATGAGTTGTCTCCTAGGTTTTTCCATGTCCACAGACGTCTTGGGTGTTGCTTAAACCAGGTGTTTCCTATCATCATGTTGTGTTGCACAGTCAATAAGTTTGTTACCTCTTGCATTTCCCTCGCCTAATCCGTAATAACCAACCAAAATTTGATGATTATGGCTTAATTATTTGGATAGAAAATTAAGAAAAAGAACCAGAGCCAATGCTAAATGAAGTTCATTTTACAATAAAAAGTTTGAAGAGAAGGAAGTCACCAGACATTGATGATATTCCAGCTGAATTCATCCAAGCTGAAGGGGAGGCCAGTGTTTGTATTTACCACACAACTCAGATATGCTGCTGACACAATCCCCCTCTCAAAATCCTTGTTGAAGTATTAAACAAGATTATAATTGAGTGTGTTAAAAAACACAGTGAAGAGCAAAACCTCTGTCTAAACATACAGAAAACTAAGATAATGTCCATTAAAAAAACAAAAAGTCAACCTAAAAACATCATCAACAGTGAAGAACTTGAAATTGTAACAAACTATGAATATCTGTGACCTGCAATAACAAAGCAAACTGCCAGAAAGAGATCAAAAGAATATTAGCAATAGCAACACAAAAATAAAAATTAAATGCATGAAGAACATGTGACACAAGACCAGCAAGGTAGCAAAATTTAAATTATTGGGGACATATATCTTCCCGATAGCAACATAGCGCTGTAAATCATGGACAATCTCACAAACAGCAAAGGAAGAAAATTGGTTCAATCAAAATAAAATGCTACAGAAAAGTCTTTTAGATACCTTGAATAATGAAAATGAAGACATATTAAAAGATTTAAACATTGAAAAGAAGTGGCTTATAAACACCATTCTACAGAGGAAATTAAAATACTGTGGCCATGTCAAAAGACACAGGCTGGAAAGAACATGCGTCCTTATGATAATGACTAGTGATGTGAAACTACTTCTCCATGAGAAATAATCTTATTTCATCTCTCAATTCTCATAAACGTGACAAAACATAACCTAGTGATAGCCAGAAGACTTCGCTGTGTAGCAAAACTTGATAGTGATCACTTGCTATATCTTTACAGAGGTGTTCAAAAAGTCTGAATTCAGTGATTTGCTATTTAAAAATTTTGACTGATTCATTGAAAGTTTCTTTACATTTTTCTGGCATCTTCTTAGCAACAAGAGTTTTCCTGTGTGTGCAACAATGATGCCAGGTTACCGACTGTATGATTTCCCTATCTGTGTTACAAGTCTGGTTCTGGACATTGCTCCTGCTCTGTGTGTACTAACTTGAACACATTTCAACCAATCTAAGTCATGAGGTGTTATAAAATTATTCAAGCTATTAAATATTCCATCAGCTGTAGCATGTATCAAAAAGCAGTTGAACAGTATGTCTTCAAAAACAATTCTCTCATATTCATACCTAACATAACACAGCAAGGTCGCTTTGTTCATTATGTATGTGCTTTCATCTAATCGCAGAGCAAAATAGTGGGATATTCGAATTCTTTCTAATAATTGTTCCTTCATATTGGCTTAGAAGCTGTTTGTTCGTCTTTTGACATTATCATTTGGCAAAAATATAAAGGAAAGGTCATTGGCAGCTTCCTTGTTGATCAGTGCTGAAACCATTATTTTGGTAGCAGGCAATATAAGTTCTTCAGCCTTTGTGTATGGTTTTCCCTTTTGTGCTATAAGATGAGACACTTCAAAGGAATCCCTCACAGTATTTTAATTTTTACAGCCAGTTGCAGTCTTTTACCATTTTTATTTTCCTGATGCTCATGTTCTTTATTTTTGAAAAAATCTGTTTTTTTTTTTTTTGTGTGGCATGTTCTTCATGCTTAACATTAAGATGCCTTCATAATTTAGATGGTTTCATAGCCTCATTTAGCAATCATTGTAACACAGCACACACTGTTGTAGATCTCCTGGGCCTGTACCTACATGTCAAGCCAAGTGACAAATATTCTTTAATATAATGGCAGCACAAGGTGACTAAGGGAGCCATGATAGCTCAGTGGTTAGTGAACTGGACTACAAAGGACAAGAGGTAGGGTTCGATCCAAACTGACGAATTCCGGTTCACCCAGCCTTTAAAGGGTACCGGATTTTTTTCTGGGAAAGTAAAGCGGCACGGGAGTAATACCAACCACATTACCCCAAAAATCATGTGCCGAAGGTCTGTAAAATTTATGGTCACTAACACCATACTTATTATCTCTTTACATGGAAATTGCTTTGGCCTCTTTCAGAACGTGGCCGTGGAAAGACAAGCTGCTTAACTTGTCACGGCCGCTATCATAAAAACGATTTTGTTAATGAAACGTAGACCTGATGCGGAATGTGTAAATTAGCAGTAGATAATAGTGATAGTATTTTCGGCCCTAAAACAACAACAAAAATAGTACTCTGGAATGTACGAACAATGGCCACATCGACGAAACAAGCACAAGTTGCAAGCGAGATGGATGGATACGATCTGGATATTTTAGGATTAAGCTAAATGCGCTGACTTGGAACAGGTAAAAAATCTGTTGATAATAAAATAGTAGTTTTTTCTGGAAGGGAAGATGGAAAACACCGTGAAGGAGTAAGCATAATGATGACAGACATAGCTGAAAGAAGTTTATTAGAATGGGTACCGGTAAATAGCCGTTTGATACGAACACGCTACAAAACAAAATATGGAAGACTTTCAATTATTCAATGCTATGTGCCTACAAACGAAGCTGATGATGAAGTTAAGGACGATTTTTATAACCAACTACAACAACTTATAAACAAAATACCAAAACATGATCTTTTAATTGTAATGGGAGGCTTCAACGCCAAAGTGGGAAAAGACAACGCAGGAGTGGAACATGTAATGGAGAGAGAAGGCTGTGATACTACAAGTCAGAATGGAGAAAGATTAATAGAAAATTTAGTTATAGGTGGGACATTATTTCCATACAAAAATATTCACAAAACAACATGGATATCTCCTGATGATAGAACCTCAAATCAAATTGACCACCTATGTATTAAACAACAATTCAGATCATCATTAATAGATGTAAAAGCATACAGAGGTGCTTATGTTAATAGTCACCACAACCTGTGCATTGGGAAAATAAGATTAAAATTTAAACGCCAACAGAAGAGATCAACTACACATAAAATTGATAATGAAAGATGTAGCCAGCAAGAAAAATTTTAACATAGAACTAAGTAATTGTTATGCAGCACTCGGTGAAATAGACTTAGATATCAATGAAATGTGGGACTCACAGAGCAAAATACTAATTACAGCAGCCGAAGCATGTGCCGGACTGAAAAAAATGGAAAAACGAGCTTGGATTTCAGACACTACATGGAAATACATCAATGAAAGATGAGAAGCGAAGAGAGCCATGACTAATGTAAAGACAGATCTTGGAAAGGTCCTGGCAAAAGCAACATACAAAGAATTAGACAAGACAATAAATTTCCAACAAACTTCAGCAAGAAGAGATACAAGAGCTTATGTAGACAATTTGGCAGAGAAAGAAGAGACAGCTGCAATTGCAGCAGACAACAGAACTCTCTATACTGTACAAAAGATGCTGACAAACACCTCCAGTGGAACACCAATTCTAGACACATCTGGTTCAATGCTAACAACAAGTGCAGACATAAAAGCTCGTTGGGCGGAACACTTCAAAGAAATTCTTAACCGTCCACTACCCCACAGTTTAATAGATTTGGAAGCTGAAACACCAGCAGCAGAATTAGATGTAAATTTAGATGACTTCACCTTGAGCGAAATAGAGACCACCTTAAAGCGTATGGCCAATAAGAAGGCTGCTGGAGAGGACAAGTTAACAGCTGAGACACTCAAGGCAATTGATAGCAATAATTTAATACATCTCCAGAAAATGTTCAACATCATTTGGAAAGCAGAGAAGACGCCTCATAAATGGAAAAAAGGAATCATTGTTAAGATTCCAAAAAAGGCAATCTTAGAGATTGTAACAACTGGAGAGGCATGACACTTTTGTCAGTTGCCTCAAAGTTATTCTGCAAAATCATCATGAATAGAATAAAGGATTCAATAGATACAGTAATGCGTGAAGAACAGGCTGGGTTTAGAAAAGGCAGAAGCTGGCTTGACCACATTTTTACTCTACGACTTATATTGGAGGAACACATTGAAAAGTTAAAACCTTTTGTACTTAACTTCATCGACTTCAAAAAAGCATTTGATAGTATTCATCGAGATTCTTTGTGGAAAATTATGAAGCAATATGGCTTACCATCAAAAATCATAAATATTATTAAAGACATGTATGATGGTTACACATGTGCAGTTCGAACAGAGGAAGGATTGAGCGAATGTTTCCCAATAGAAACTGGGGTTAAACAAGGATGTATTTTATTGCCCTTGTTATTTGAAGCTGTTATGGACTTCATAATGAAATGCTGCACTAGTAATAAAGGCATCAAATGGATACAAGGAGACCATTTGGAGGACCTCGACTTTGCTGATGACATAGTTCTCATCAACAGTCAGATAAAAACAATGCAGGAAAACACAAATGAACTATCATCATTAGCCAGCAAAATTGGGCTTGAGATCAATCATGAAAAGACTAAAGTCATGAAAAGCTTAATTCCAACAGACGACAAAATATACATGGAAAACAAACCAGTGGAAGAGATCGATCACTTTATCTATCTTGGAAGTCAAATTGATCAAGAAGGGGATACAAGCAAAGAAATTAGAATCAGAATAGCTAAAGCAGCAATGTCTTTCAGAGCCTTGAAAAGATGTGAAAATCAAAACTCATCAGCACAAACACAAAACTTAGACTATTCAAATCAAATGTGTTATCAACCCTTACATTTGCGTGTGAAAGCTGGAAAACAACAAGAGATATAGAAACAAAGTTTAACGCATTTGAAAATAAATTCTCCACAAGGCGGAGTCTTGTCCCCAAGACTCTTTTTAATTTTCATAAATGACATCGTAATGGACATTCCACCCAGAATATGCTCAGCAATATATGCAGATTATCTGGCGTTATGGACTCGCGAGGAAAGTATGTCGGTGGCTGTTGCCAATCAACGGAAAAAAAACTACATATACAATTTTCAGCCTATCAAGAAACGTACTGTCTGCAAACTTCAAGATAAAAGACCATACACTCCCTATTGACCACAACCCAACATATCTTGGCGTCACCATGAATCACAGAATGACTTGGGAAAAATCAGATAGACAGAGCAAGGAAAAAAGTAAGAAAATGAACAAATATGAAGAAATTGCAGGAACGGACAGGGGGGCAGACAGCAATATTTTTAAAAGACTATACGTAGGAAGAGTCAGACGTGCACCAAAGAATAACTGGTTCCGGAATTGTACGACTAAAGAGGAGCAACTTCGCTGCAATTGCCAATGAACTAACTACTAGAGACCCAGTACTTTCCCAAACAATATCGAAACCCTTGGGCCCATCTGATATGTCTCCTCATGGAAAGCATAAAATACCAGAACTTAAGGAAAATATAACAGGAATCATGAAAAAAGGCACCCAATCTGACACAGAAAGAAAACACGTAGCAGAAAAACACATACACAATACCTACCCACAGGACTCTTGGTCCCACGTATAGATAGATGGCTCTGCTACAAATGCCACCAGCAATGGAGGGGGAGGTGAGTTCTTGACACTGAATAATCAGGACGAGATCACCAAGTCAATAGCTACTGGAAAATTCTCAAACAACTTTAAAGCAGAAACTGAGGCCATCAGAAAAGCTGCAACACTGGCTACTTAACACAAAAATAACATGCACAATAAATTGATGATTCTGACTGATGCACTGTCAGTATTATCAGCTCTAAAATGCCCCAAGAACAATGAACTAGATGACTTGAGAACAACCCTGGATCAACTATGCAATAACTTCCAGAGAGTAGTCATTCAGTGGATACCATCACACTGTAATATACACGGGAACGAACGCGCAGACAAATTAGCTAAAGAGGGAGGGAGATTACTACAAGAGAACAATCCACTCAGTTATGATGAAGCCAAATCCATCCTCAAGGGTCAGTTCCATGAAAAATGGAAACGAGAACACTCAAAGCATAACGAGAGTGACGGATACCACCAGCTATCAAGGAGGAATCAAGTCATCATACTTCGCCTACACACTGGCCACAATAGAATGAGAAATCACATGTTCACCAAATTCAAAATAGGTACAACCAGCCTATGCCACTACATGTTTACAGGATTGCCCCCAGTACACAGACTTGAGAAGAGCAATGTGGTCCACACCCACCTCCCTGGAAGAAAAACTATATGGGGCAATCAATTCACTTAAACAGACAGCTGACTTCATGAGAGTCTGGAATCCTACTCAGATTGAGTCTTGATCGCAGAGAGAGAGAGAGAGAGAGAGAGAAAATAAATGTCTAAGGAAAATACTTGGTATAGCGTGGAACGAATTCAAAACAAACAAGGAAATTAGAGAAATTGCCAATCAACAACTAATATCTTCAATAATAAAGAAAAGACGATGGTCATATGTTGGACATGTGATGAGACAAGATAATAACCGAATAGCAAAGCAAGCCCTCATGTGGGAAACAACAGGTAAGAGGAAGACCCAGAGAGACACTGAGAAGAACATTGATGAGAGAGGCAAGAGCAGCAGGAATCAGCTCTCTCAATGAGATAGAGCTTCTTGTACAGAACAGAGACAAATGGCGAGATTTGATAAAAGATCTTTACAAGGATTGAAAACTGCTAGAATAAAAATTCAGATAAGAGAGGGGGTATCTTGGTCTACGCCCTATGTGCCGGCTACGGCTCGAAAGGTCAATAGATGGATGGATGGGTGGGTGGAACGAACGAATGAACACCATATTCCCTATACGCCACTTGACGTGGCAGGGGTACTTTACTTTTTTTTTTTTTTTTTGCAAGTTGACTAAAAGAGTTTTCAGTGTCCTTCGAACAAGAGGATCCCATGTCAGCATCAGCAGTTCTTTTACATTTCAAGTTCAGCCAACGATAATTCTTGCTGTTGGGTTAAAATATGTTGATACTAAATTCATCACAAATAATATCAGTCACTTTACTTGACCTTGTGTTTTTTTTAACACCAGTTTAAGAAAGAAACACAACCATCAAATTTGCTCAACTACCACTGAAGCTATCTAACACCGGTGATTGTATATTCATCAGCAAGAAATGTCACATCCTTTCTCTCAATTATGCATGGCCACTCACTTGCAAGTAAAGTACATATTTTATTGTTTCCTATCAAGCTCCTTTATTAATGTATTTATTCCTTCACTAGTTATACCACATTTGGTTGAGGCGGGATGATACCCCTTACCCAGTCCTAATCAATGCTGAGGCCACTTGAGAATGTGTGATCTGACTAGTCTTTTTGTTTCTTTGATATTTGTGAAGTTTAAAGTGTCTTTGACGGCACCCTGCCATTTATTTCTTTTTGCTGGGACTGATGTTTTGGAAACGGTAAGTTAGAAAAATCTAGTCATTTTTTTAACAGAAAACTGTACTTTTTTTTTACAATTTGTTTTCTTTTGTACTTTCATTCATTTATTCTCTCTTTCCATTTAACTACAAAATATTATAGGAGCCTACTATTCTTCAAACCTTTGTGGGTTCCCTATGACGGTACCACTGACCCCTGGCGTGGACCACAGTTTGAGAAACACTGTTCTAGTGGCATTATTTTCTATAAAATGTAAAGACAAATAAAAATGTATTATCCATTGTTTTTAGGGTTCTCATCACGGCAACCCATAGATGGTCAGTAACTAACAGAAAGCAAAGCATACACACTTATAGTTCCAAGTAGTTCATTGGTTGCACACACAACCTAGCTAGTCCTTGTTGACTTGCTGCATTTTCAGATTCCAGCCTGTTGCATATCTCAAATAAAATGCAGCTACAATGTGTACAATGTATTTTTACATTGAACTACAATTTTTACTAAAATAATCCAGAATTAGCAACTGCCATGGTATATGCTGAGACCAAGCTAACTGTGACTAATTGTATAGATATTCGGTGAAGTAAGCATTTAAACTGATGTAATGTGTTCCCCCGTGTGTTACCGGGGCCTCATTATGAGGGAAGTAAAGAATAGTGACACTGTGACCTTCCAGGCATGTCGTATGAGGCGACTAAGGAGGTTGATCGATGGCTTGACAAGCTGTCATTGTAAAAAGTATTGTTATGGAAACAGCGCCATATATTTTAGAGCAGTGATCTCTGCAATATGTGCCGCTTTGGCACGCAAGGTTTCTGATTTTGAGATTGTGGCTCTGCCCTATGTGCCGTCTTCGGCTCGAAAGGACAATAGATAGATAGAATGTTGATAGCTAAGTTCTTTAAAATTTAAAATATATATATATATATATATATATATATATATATATATATATTATAGCACCCAGGTTTTCTTTTTAGTAAAATTATGATACAATTTCATTTCCCACCTTAACTTTTGCTAACAGAATCTTGTGATCATCTGTTTATTTGTCTTTAGATATTTGTTCCAGAGAAACTAAAAGATGAAAAATACTGGGCTCGTCGTCACAAGAATAATTTTGCTGCCAGACGTTCTCGTGATGCGCGCCGTGTTAAAGAGAACCAGATTGCCTTGAGGGCTGCATTTTTAGAAAAAGAAAACTCCTGCCTTCGTGAAGAAATGACTGAACTCCAGAAAGAAAATGCCCAGCTCAAGTTAAAAGTGGCAAAATATGAAGGCAATGTGCCTGTAAATGCTGATATTTCATTGAGACAGTAATCTATCTTTATTTATATAAATAACATGTAAAATATATGTAGCTACATGTTGTCAAATTGTAATAGAATGTGATTTCTAGCAGAGGTGTTCATTATCCTGGACAGTAATATTATTTGTTTCATATTTTGAAGAGCAGAGTTACTACAGTTGAAGTGAAAGATTCAATATATTTAATATGTTTAATCTCTACAAAATATATTTAGACAAGTTTAATAAAAATACACACTTAAATTCATACTCAGTGTTTATGTTATAGTTATATTTTAATATTTTGGGTTAGTGGTTATGAAGAAATATGTTTTTTTTAAACCCTAGATATGAAACCATCTTAAAAATTACCACTTCAAAATACATGATACCATCATAAAAATTACCACTTCAAAATACAAATTCTTGAAATTTGACAGTTTGCCATGAACATTTATCTCCTCCCAATACCTTCCTAATTATAACTATCAGTGACCCCTGAGTGTTTTATTTGTTTTGTTTTATTTTGGATTTTTTTTTTCAATTACATAGTCTATTTATCTGTCTATTGTCCTTTCGAGCCGAAGACAGCACATAGGGCAGAACCACAATCTCAAAAACAGAAACCTTGCATGCCAAAATGGCACATAATGCAGAGATCACTGCTCTAAAATCTATGGCTCTGTTTCCATAACAATACTTTTTTATAATGACAGCTTGTCAAGCCATCAATCAACCTCCTTTATCGCCTCTTACGACATGCCTGGAAGGTCACAGAGTTACTATTCTTTACCACCCTCATAATGAGGCCCCGGTAACACACGGGAAAATTACATAGTGCATAGTAAAAAAAACACCACTTTCTTGTAAAATGTGGCCAGTCTATTTATAAATTTCGTCAATTTATTTTTTAATTCCTTTTTTTCCCATTATTGGATTGGAGTGGGGGGGTGTTTCTTCCCTTAGCTGTCAGCGCATAAACAAACCCAAACCGTTGTAACATGGTATAGTTAGTGATAAATCAAAGATTTCATGTTGTAAACGTTGAGCCAGGATTAGCACATTTGATTCCTGTGTTTTTCCTAGTGTATACACACAGCTGTGTAGCAAAAGTTCAAAGAAAATACTATTTTTTGGAACTCCAAAATGTAACATTTAAGTGGTAGTAATTTTGACCATGTCTCGTAAACACGTGAATCACAGATAGTTAATATAATCTAGGGTTATAGTAGCTGTACTATTAATTTATTGATTTTTTGTTACATTGTTTTTTAGAGAGTATCTCATTTCCTAGTGATCTTTAAGCATACATTTATCAAGTACTGGGCCTGCTGGCGTAGGTGATCATGTCTCTCCACAATTTTCGATCTCGACGGTTATTTATCATTTCTGTTGTTGACCTTCTGCCAAGCAGCTTCTCTTAAGCTGTCTGGTATCTTTCTCTTTGCTTCCCTCTATCTCTTCGTCCCTCAATTTTCCCAGTTAAAATATGTTCCCTCTGTTCCCTTCTCATTACGTGGCATAAAGTGATAACTGTTTCTTCCTAATTTTGGAAATTAGCTCTCTTTTTGCTGTGGCCTCTTTCAGAACATTTTCATTACTCTTCTTAGCTGCCCATGGTATTCTCAACATTCATCTACAAAACCACATTTCTACAGACTCCAGTAATTTTCTTGTGTGTAATTCTATTGTCCATGATTCACACATCCGTATGTTAAGACTGGCTCTAAATAACATTTAAGAACTCTTTTTCTTGTTTCTATTATCAAAATTGGATTTCATAGTATCTTCCTCGTTTTTTGGAAAGCTGCTTTTGCCTGAGCCATTCCGCATCTCATACATTAGGACTGTTTAATTTTTGTTAACTACCTTTATCATTACATAGTTTTTTTCCCTGCTGAATTAGAAATGTACATTTTGTAAATATGCTTTTAGTATATTTGTTATGTTATTGTAAATCAAACTTAGTAATTTTGTATTGGGTTTTTTTCTATTGTCAAGATGGATCTGTTATTCTTACTCAAATTAAAAGCCATTCCGGATATAGTAAAATACAGTATTAGTTTTTTTTTCCTCCACAGTAGACCAAGATGTCAATATTTTGTATTGTCCTTATTTTTAAAGCTGTCACCATACTCTGTTGGAAAGTGTATACTGCACCCCACCACTTGTTCCCTGCTACTAGCTTTACTACAGTACTAAAATTATTTGCCTGTTTCCTTCTTCTCTCTCTTTTACTTTGGGGGGGGGGGGGGGGGGGGGGGGGGGGGTAATAAATCTTAATTAATTTTCAAAATTTTATGTGATTGTTTGGTTAATGTAAATATGCCTATGTGTACACATATTGTAATGGCTTATATGTAGATATACAAGAGAAGTAAATAAATAAGTCACAACTGACTGTTTCAAATAAATTTTTTAACTTTTTATTTTTGCACTTACATAATCCATATATTTCTCAACATGTTCTCCACCAATATTGATGCACTTATTTATCCCAGTGTATAATCAGTGATCTATTTCCTGAAGCATAGAATTCTTTGGTCTGGTTTCTAAGCCAGATTTCCACTTCATATTCTAGATCTTAATATTCTGTGAGAACACTTTGTGGAAATTCAATTGATTATGATTCAAGAGTTCATTTTAGCTATCTAACTGCCTTTGCTCGCAGTGCAGCGTTCAGTATTGACAGAAACTTGGAAAGTGTCATGACACAGTTGGTAGACTTAGATACATAAAGAATCATGATCCACATAACCAGGCTGTGATAGAGCTTTATATTGCATCAGTGGATGATGAACTGCTCCTTGTTGCAGAGGTCTTGGACTAACTCCATGAACTTACCCCTTCAGCTCATTCAAGAGTGTGCGCCGGTTGTCACTTAACCACAGTTCCGGGTGGTCATTGTCTGAAATATGGTTCTTTACTTTATTTTTTTTTATATCCAGGACAGAGGTCTAGGTACAGATAACAACCGCTATACCGCTGTTTCTCATATTTGGGACTAACTCGCGAAATTATATCCGAGTTCTTTCAGGATTGTTCGCTGTTATAAACAGCTCTGGGAGGGTCTATGTTGCTAAAATATAGTCTCTGTGATGTGAGTGATCGCTATGAAGAAGTTGGTGGCCTTCTTCCAAATTACCGTATTTGTTTGCATGTTTGAAAAAATACTTTTCGAAGTTTGATAAATAGTCCAATCGCTGTTCTTCAATCTCGATTTACGTTTCAGATGTTTCCTGCCATTTATTAATCGAGGTATCGAATCTTTGTCACCCACAAGACAAATATACTACGTTACTGATAGTCTGACTTTGTATCAAGGGTCGCTCGTTGTTTAATCGCTATGATTTTTTTCATCAAGTCTTCTTGTAAGCGTCTCTGTGGATCACCATGAGCCAACATGATATGATATCACTTGAGATTGAGATAGTGGACGATTTATAACACTCTTTATGGCAGCGGTTTTGGACTAACTCCGTAAACTTACCCCTTCAGCTCGTTAAACAGTGTGCACCGGTTGTCACTTAACCACAGCTGTGGGGGTAGTCATCGTCTGAGATGCTAGCTGGTAATCGTTTTGATGACCGCCAGGTTGTGAGCCGTTTTCCGTAGACAATTGTTTGGAAGGGACTTTTTCCAAGAAAACTTTTTAAATAAAGACTTTTTAGCCGTTTCCAAGAACTGGGTTACGTTCTTTCGATCGCTGCAGAAGTTGCATTTTGGGTCTGATTAATTTCGATTGTAAATTTTCTGCGTTAATATGATGTTCTACTTATCTGCACTGATGAAGTTGAGTAGTATGCACGGCAATATTATATTTTTGATAAATCAAGTGTTGTGAATGCGACCTTCCACCGTCTAGAGTAGATCTGCGGTTTACGTCACATTGAGTGCTGTTCAATGAACGTTGTTGGAATTGTTTGACATAAGTCATTTGCATGTTATAATTCATTAATGGGAACTGCTTCATCACGTCAGCCGCAGTTTTATCTCTTTAGGGAATTTGGACCGTGTTTCGTTCGTTGTAGGTTGCATTCACTAGAGTAATCAGGAATCTATGGGCGCAGCCATTGTTGTGTGTGCTATGTCATCATGATGGCTCATCGTATATGATGCCTAGACCGGCCATACGCTAATCTTACGGTCTATTGTTTGTTGTGCGACGACTGTGTTTTATATGTTCGGAATTGGAGTAAAAAAAGATGTTCTAACGCTATACATTTAAATAAATCATCATTTTAAACGATCATTTTCAAGAGTTCGTGAACTTCCAGTCAATATGGCGGATAGGTGGCAGGAACCATTGAAGGCTAGTTCCTTGTTGCAGTTTCCTCATATTCCAAGTCCGGCTTGTGAGCTACTGAGTTAGGTGCTCTGTGCACACCGTGAGCTGTGTGTTTCATCCGTTTTGATCATGTTCGATATTCCAATTGTTTACGATGAATGATGATATCGTATGACAGGGAACAATTGGTTGTGTTCACTTTTCGTGAGGTTTTGCCTTATATCTTTTGGCGTGTGCTTGAGACTGCTGTGATGGCAACTATAGCTACCTCTCTTTCTTTGGGAGATTAGATAGTTCATCAGTGAGCCTGGCAAACTTTGCCCAATCTGCTCTCTTATAGTTCCAGCGGGGAAGAGGTATTTGCAACTCCTTTTTGTGAGCAACATCCACTGAAAGTTTGACTTTGACTGTGGTCACTATCTCCAAGTTGGTTCAGCACTTTTCTGTTTAATTTGATGGATATGTTGCAAATTCTAGGTCGGGAGTGGTTTTCCATCTTCTTGAGTGGGGGGGGGGGGCCTCTCTAGAGTTTATGAGAAATAGGTTGTTGTCTATTTCCCATTCTTCCACTTCTTCACCTCGAGCATTGGAATCCTTATATCCCCATCTGGGGTACTGGTTGATCTCGAGGCAAGACTCGAGACAGAGAGGTTGTGGGTTCAAATCCCGGCTCCCCAGTTGGGATTTTTATCAATGATTTCTCTCTGCGGTAACCACCCCTGGTCTCAGCAGCGAGGCCCGGCTTGAAACGTCAAATTACTCATGGGCGAAAAAATATGTGGCGAGGGACCCCTGTGCACATGACTGCCAAGGAAAAATGGTTTAACACGCAAAATTCAGTTCCTAGTCTCTAGGAGACTTCGTCAGAGGTAAAAGCTGGCGTAGGAAAAAAAAAATATATATATATATATACCCATCTTTCAGAGTGGCTGTTGATGTTGTCTATTATGTGGTCTCCTATACTACCAGACACTTTGATGGTGTTATTTCCACTGACTCCAGCTTTAGTAATTTGTTATTTGGATAGTATATGTTAACTAAGCAATGTTTACATTGAACAACACGATATATGTTATTGCTGGGAGTTGGCAGATTTTTGAAAATGTTTTCAAGGGTTTGAACATAAATTTTTGTTCACAGTTCGTTAACCTTCGCTGTAGATAAAGTCGTTAATTTGATGGCTTCGTTTCAGACGTTACTTGTGCAAACGGATGGCATTGGCAAGGATCATTTTGAATCTATGAAGTGGGCTCATTGTGTGTTTAACTCAAAAGCATATGTGCTTTTTAACCAAAGACCTTTTTTGGGGGCTCAATGAAGATATCCCCGATGGAAGAATAAATTGTACTATTAGTCCCATAAATGATTCGCTTCCAGAGGTTTATGATGTAAACAAAGCAGTTTTGTCATTGCAAGTGAATAATGTCTACACCTATAATTGGTCAGGATTGTGTAGCAGCAGCAGCTTTATAGCGAACACAGAAAACATCATAGGATTGTGCTGTTCTGAAACAGCTATGCCATGCTATCCTAGAATTGCCTTTAATGGGATTACTGTGACCACAAACCACTCTCCATGTGTGTGCCACATATTTACACCGCTGAAAGAAATACTGAATATAACAACATCATGTGCCGTCTGTGATATTAATGACCACAGACCAGGAGCCTCCAGTATGATTGATACAACTGTTGCACCAAGCATTTCATCAGCAGAGCCATATCTATGGAATGTTAATCTGACATTGTTCTTGAATGATGTCCAAGTTAATGAGACATCAGAATTGTGTGGCGACAGCTACAAGAAGGGAGCGGAGAACATCAAGTTCTGCTGCTATAAAGGAGACTTGCCTTGCTATCCCAGAATTGCCTTAAATGGGATCACTGTAGTTGAAAACTTCTCCTCTTGTGTAAACTACACATTCACATCTAAGAGTGAATCAGTGAAGGTCACAAAATCATATTCTCTGTGGTTTTACTAACTACAGGTCATGTGGCTTCTGTTGGATTGGAAATGATAACTTGCCACCACTGTGTGTCTATATGTTTGGAATTGGAGTCATGAATGACGGCCTAACATCATCAAGTGCTATGACGATCATCATTTTCGGGAGAACGTGAACTCCCATGGTATATGGTGGATAGGCGGCAGGAACCATTGAAGGCTATGTCTGAAAAGTGTTCCTTCTTGCAGTTTCCTCATATTCCAAGTCCGGCTTGTTGCAGGAGCTACTGAGTTAAGTGCTCTGTGCACACCGTGAGCTGTGTGTCTCATCCGTTTTGATCCTGCTTCGATATCCCGCTTGTTTACAATGAATGATGATATCGTATGACAGGGAACAGTTGGCTGTGTTCACTTTCTGCGCGGTTTCGCCTTATGTCTTTTGGCATGTGCTGAGACTGCTACGATGGGGACTACAGTTACCTTTCTTTGTTTGGGAGATGAATTAGTAATTTGGATGAATCCTACTGGCACGGGCGGTTGAGCAATTATGGATTTTAATTCGTTTGCTGGGATACCGAGGCCTTCCATAACCAATAATAACAATAACAATAAATATCCTTATACTAGTAGAGTCTAGGTCTGTACCAATGATCTCTGCCTCTCAGTTTGTGACTACGTCTATTAGTTTTGCTGGGATGAAATTTTTAATAAGTATAAGAATTCCACGCTTGTGACCTTCCCTGCCTTGTCTAAATGTTTGGTAGCCCCTGATCATAAATCTGTGCTGAGGATTCAGGTGAGTTTCCTGGATGCAGGCAACGTCTATCTCCTCCTCTGCTAGTCTGATTGTTAAGGCTTGTTTTTTTGTGGTATATACCCTATCTTAAACATGATTTTTGGGGTAATGTGGTTGGTATTACGCCCGTGCCGCTTTACTTTACCAGAAAAAAATCCCACTAAAGGCTGGGTGGACCTGAAGCCGTCGGTTGGGATCGAACCCTTCCTCTTGTCCTTTGTAGTCTAGTTCAGTAACCACTGAGCTATTGCGGCCCTATCTTAGGTTATTGATTATCTTTCCATTAATTTGTAGGCCTGGCATCTCTGTGGTGATTTTAAATATTTGCTCAGTGTATAGATTGAACAAGCTTGGTGATATGATGCATCCCTGTCTTACTCCTCTTTTTATATCATTTGGTGTAGATCTAGACAAAAATGGTCATAAACTATGGAAACTTGCAAAAGCTCTGAGTGATGAAAACAACTGCCGACCTGCAATATCATTAACACACAATCAGAACATCCTCACAGGCAAAATGGCTTACAAAAACTTAATTAGAATAAACATTCCAAAAGACAAACAGAAAGCTGCAAGGCGGGTAAACCAAGATGCAAAACACATGCCTTTAGCACCAGAAGAGCATCAGACGACCATCTTTACCCCTACTGTATTAGATGTTGCCCTCAAAGGATTGAAGCTCAAAGGTTCCCCTGGTAAAGATGAAATCTCCAACGAAATGCTCCTAAATCTGGGACAGAAAGCCAAAGAGCCAGCTTCTAAGGATAATAAATGCTAGCTGGAAGAGAGGTTGGTTTGAAAGTTGAAAGTTAAGTTAGTTGTGTGAATTTCCTGGAGACGTGTCAGTTATTTGTGATGGTGGTGATACTAGGTTAACTAGGTACAGTAGGGCTGTACAATGTTCATGTTACTTTATTTGCAAGAACTTGATTGTGAATCAGGTAGGTACAGCATTTTTGAGATTTTTGGAAGTCATGTGTGATCGCCACAGTGGAAGACTTGAGTAAGTGTTCGACAGAGACATTTGTATAGCTTAAATAGCTTTACCATGTATAGAAACATTTTCCGATCCTGTGTGATCGCTCACACCGGAAGACTTCAGATAAATCGTTCCACAGAGTCAGTTCCATTGCTTGAATAGCTTATACCATGTATAGAGACATTTTCCGATCCTGTGTGATCGCCCACACCGGAAGACTAACTTCAGATAAGTCGTTCCACAGAGACATTTGCATAGCTTGAATAGCTTATGGATGACGTCATGGGACACACCATGATGGAAGCTTGGTCGCGTTCAATGTTCGAGCGTGGTGTACACAATGTTGACTCACGCTATCAGTTATCACATCGAGTTGGCGGATTTTTAGAAATGTAACCACGGGTTTGATAATAAATGTTTGTACACAGTTCGTTAACCACTGCTGTAGATCAAGTCTTTATTCTGCTGGCTTCGTTCGTGACCTTGGAGGGCTAATGACCTAACTTGTGCAGACGGTTGGTTTGGGGCGAACTGTACGTTACAATGTCACTGCTATAATGACTCAGTTTGTGACAAAACTACAGGGACATGCCCAAACAATGACAGTAGTCAACACGGATATTTCGGACTCCTGTGTCAGTACTTGGATCTCGTTTACAAATACGCCCAAAAATCTGAATTTCCTATTTGATAATGACATCACATGTAATCCGGACGCAGATTATACATCAGTTGAGGCAATTCTCAATCAATCTTTGCCGTTCTCCTGGTTTAGGATTTATGTGAATGACTTAACAGATCTGGACAGTTTCACGGTAAAACTAAATGGTTCTACGTCATGTAACAATGAATCAAGGTTTGTAGTTAGTTCGCATGAGATTGATGTCTTTTGCTCTGGGGCTGGTCTGATCAACAAGTTACGGATTGAAGGGGCAATAGTTGCAAATATCTGCTTCATCTACATTGGCGGCGGTCGGAATGTGGCTCTCAAATCATACCCAAATATTTCTGTGAACACTATTGTAGTCACCACACAAGCGACAATGGCACACATTAAGATTGAGTTCTCACCGACCATTTCGCAGGCCGTCAGTGCATTGACGGTGTGCGAGGTGCAAACATTTACAGACACCTATTGTCTCAACGGGCATTCTTGGTCGTTTTGTGCAGTGTGTAGTGGGTATTGCAGATGCTGCAACGTCATCATCGGTACGTGTCACGGCAACTGTTCACATGGGATCTATGGACACGACTGCTCCGGGTCTTATCTTAGTGTCTGTCCTTTATGTGAGGAAAAATCCGGAAAATGCCTACAATGTAAACATCCTGGCTACACCTGTAATGACACTTGTCCCGATGGTAATTTTGGGTTACAGTGCCGATGGTAAGTTTGGGCTACAGTGTACATAGCTACAGACGTGTTCTGATGGCTGTGACATCATATGTGATCCGGAATGTACAGACTGTACATGCAAGGGAATGTTCCACGGGTCAGACTGCACTCTCAAATCTCCGGCCAACTGTTTGAACGAAACCTGTAAATAGTTAATCGGGGCCTGCGAGACGCAATATGTCGATGATTCCCACGTTAAGAAGAGTCTGCCGACTACAACAAACCCAAGCATATGGATACCTTAATGTGTTTCTGTGCTGGACATGGTTCATTTCTTGGTGTTTTTCCGTGAAGCCATGGCTCATATCTTGATGTGTCTCTGTGCTAGCCATGGCTCATATCTTGATGTATTTCTGTGTTAGCCATGGCTAATATCTTAGCTTATGTGTGTGTGTGCTGGCCATGGCTCATATCTTGGTGTGTGTCATGTTAGTCATATCTCATATCTTGGTGTGCAGTTCTATGTTAGTCATGTGTCTTATATATTGATGTGTGTCAGTGATAGTCATGCCTCGTATCGCTGTATGCATGTCTGTGTTAGTCACCTCTAGTGACTCGGGCAGATGGTGCTCGAAAACCTGGGAGGGCCGACCATCTAAGAGCAGAATCCCCCTACAGAAAAGATTGGGGACAATCAAAGGCTAAGGAAAGCTAACCTGAATGAAATGCTGGCTGAAATCGGATGCACTGGCGCAGAACACAGTGCAACGTTTTAACGGGTGTTCAATAAGAGTGGATCTGGCAGACTTTGACTTCATGAGAGAGTCTGGAGTCCTACTCTGATTGAGTCCTGATCGCAGAAGGAGAGAGAGAATAGCCATGTATAGAGACATTTTCCGATCCCGTGTGATCCTACAGAGGGAGACTTGAGATAAGTCGTCCCATAAAAGACAATTAGCCGAGCTTGGAGAGCTCAAACACGTGTAGAAATAATAGTCAGATCCTAGGGGATCGTAAACAGCCGGAGCTGTAATGCAAGTCTGGAGTATTATAGTGGAAGTCAGTGCAACGCAAGTAGCATAGTAAGGGATTCGGTGCTGACAGGAGGCTGTGTGTCAGCTGAAACTGACATTAGTGTATGAGACAGATAATACTGCCTTTCAGCTCTGAGCTTAATGTAGCAAGGCGGGAGCTAAATAATGTTAACTCGTATAGTGTCTTTGTGCATCGTGATGCATGATCCGGACATGTTCTTGTGTCAATTAAACTGTTCTATGTGCAAATCATAGGTGTTGAGAGTACATTGCATCATACTAGCGGTCTTGATAAGCCCTAGCGATTGAACGAATGCAGGGGTCGCGGTGCAAACAAATATAACGTTGTCAGCGAAGCCGATCATGTGCAAACGAGGGATGCAGGGCCAGGAATCTTCTTCATGAAGGCCGTGAGGCTCGGCCATTGCGAGCTTTCACCTAAAAGATTGAGTGCCGAATCAGGGCACCCTAACCATCAATACGATCTGCGCAAGCTGGGGAAACAACTCAGCCGGCTCAATGGCAGTAGCAAAGCTGTTTTGGTTTGGTAGGAGACTGATACGCAATTGGTTCCCTACCTGTCACTCATCAGCAAGTCAGAGAATCAACAACAGGAGTTTGGTCAACTCAGAAATGGCTGGGCTCCGTGGGTGAGTCCGGACAACGTGGCAGAGGACGGGGTTGTCAAGTTCAACTCAGCAATCACAGCAAATGGTCTGTGGCATCAATTCGCATTGTTGCAGATAAATAACGGAGCAACGATCAAGGGGCCTGTTACGGATTCAGTGTGTCCGACAGGGTCTGACAGTCATGGTGACTGACGGCAGTGTACCGGCCAGTGCAGTGTGCCGGAAGTGAGTGACGGCAGTGAATGCGCATCGATGAGCTACATCGGGGCTAAGGTCAGTCAACGGCGTTGAATGACATCGTTGACAACAGCAACGGGTGGTGACGGCGCACGCAAACACATGCATGCACACAACCCCCCTTGAGGGAAAGCATTATAGATATTACACAAGTAATATAGACCAGTATCTACTTAGCCTACTGAGCTGTCTGAGTAAACTCTTGGTAAGGCTGGTTACTTAGGCTATTCAAATCAAATGTACTATCAACCCTTACGTATGCGTGTGAAAGCTGGAAAACAACAAGAGATATAGAAACAAAGTTGAACGCATTCGAAAATAAATGTCTAAGGAAAATACTTGGTATAGAATGGAACGAATTCAAAACAAACGAGGAAATTAGAGAAATCGCCAATCAACCACTAATATCTTCAGTAATAAAGAAAAGACGATGGTCATACGTTGGACATGTGATGAGAAGAGATAATAATCGAATAGCAAAGCAAGCCCTCATATGGGAAACAACAGGTAAAAGAAAAAGAGGAAGACCCAGGGAGACACTGAGAAGAACATTGATGAGAGAGGCAAGAGCAGCAGGAATCGGCTCCCTCAATGAGATAGAACTGCTTGCACAGAACAGAGACAGATGGCGAGATTTGATAAAATATCTTTAAAAGAAAACTGCTAGAACAAAAATTCATATAGGAGAAGGTGTATCTTGGTCTACGCCCTATGGGCCGGCTACGGCTCGAAAGGTCAATAGATAGATAGAAGGCTGGTTAACAGAAGACTTATGTACAAAGCGTACCACAATAAAGTGGCTTCAGCACAGACCTGGTCACCTACATTGCACAGAAAATAGAGGATGCTCTACAAGAAAAGAAACACACGCTGGCAGTGTGGATCGACATTGAAAAAAGCTTTTGATAGGGTTTGACGAGAGGGTTAAGAACAAGCTTTTTAGACTTGGCATCCAGCGTCGTTTATTCAGTTGGGTCTCTCAATACCTTCAGGACAGAACAGCCAGAGAACAAGTACAAGGTCAACTTACAAGTAAGAAGGTCACAATCAAACAAGGTGTCCCCACAAGGCGGAGTCTTGTCCCCAACACTCTTTTAATTTTCATAAATGACATCGTAAAGGACTTTCCACCCAGAATACAGGCAGCAATTAAGCAGATGATCTGGCGTTATGGGCTCGTGAGGAAAGTATGACGGTGGCTGGATCCAAGATGCAAAATGCCCTATGTAAACTTGAAAAATGGACGAACACCTGGTTATTTGGTTATGGAAGGCCTCGGTATCACAGCAAACGAATTAAAATCCATAATTGCTCAACCGTCCGTGCCAGAGGAATCATCCGAATTACTAATTCATCTCCCAAACAAAGAAAGGTAACTGTAGTCCCCATCGTAGCAGTCTCAGCACACGCCAAAAGACATAAGGCGAAACCGCGCAGAAAGTGAACACAGCCAACTGTTCCCTGTCATACGATATCATCATTCATCGTAAACAAGCGGGATATCGAAGCAGGATCAAAACGGATGAGACACACGGCTCACGGTGTGCACAGAGCACTTAACTCAGTAGCTCCTGCAACAAGCCGGACTTGGAATATGAGGAAACTGCAAGAAGGAACACTTTTCAGGCATAGCCTTCAATGGTTCCTGCCGCCTATCCACCATATACCATGGGAGTTCACGTTCTCCCGAAAATGATGATCGTCATAGCACTTGATGATGTTAGGCCGTCATTCATGACTCCAATTCCAAACATATAGACACACATTGGTGGCAAGTTATCATTTCCAATCCAACAGAAGCCACATGACCTGTAGTTAGTAAAACCACAGAGAATATGATTTTGTGACCTTCACTGATTCACTCTTAGATGTGAATGTGTAGTTTACACAAGAGGAGAAGTTTTCAACTACAGTGTTCCCATTTAAGGCAATTCTGGGATAGCAAGGCAAGTCTCCTTTATAGCAGCAGAACTTGATGTTCTCCGCTCCCTTCTTGTAGCTGCCGCCACACGATTCTGATGTCTCATTAACTTGGACATCATTCAAGTACAAAGTTCGAAGTTTCCCTTCTTCTAGACGGGTTGCCAGCCACTACCTTGTGGACTAGTTTCTAGTTAGAATCGAAGGTTATGGGAGTACACCCAGAGTAAAAATCCGGAGGGAGGGACCCTAAGGCAGTGGACGGCGTTAATCGTCTTTCTGGCATCCCCTGCACCTTCTTTCAATTCCGAACGTATGGACTTTGTCCCTCCTTCGGAAATCATGGAAACGAAGTCGAGAGGGGGATAGTGCGACTGGGTAAAGCACTATCTCAATACCCTGTGCCCAGGCAGAGTAGGCAAAGTGAAATGAGGAAGAAATTACCAATGTTTAAACTTGGCACATGGAACGTAAGGACCATGTGCCCTGGACTTACTAAAACAAGCACACTGAAAGAAGGACAAATTAGAACAACAGCACTCATAGATAAAGAACTAAATAGGCTACATGTTGATATTGCTGCCCTACAAGAAACAAGACTCTCAGACTGTGGTTCTGTAAAGGAAGAAAACTATACTTTTTTTCTGGCAAGGCCTAAGCCCCGAAAACCCATCGACTAAGAGCAAAAACCAAAACAAATGTTGCCCTACTTAAAGAATTTTTATTTGCTGACGATGCAGCCCTAGTCGCTCATAGTGAGGCCACCCTACAGTCGCTGATCAACAACCTGGATAAAGCATGCGACCTTTTTTCACTGTCAATTAATGTTCAGAAGACAGTAATACTAAATCAAGGTGACTTCAAACCTCTATCTATTACTCTAAAAGACTGCCCACTAGAATCAGTACAGAAATTTACATATCTTGGATCCACAGTTACGCAAACCATCTCTCTTGATGAAGAAATAAACTGTCGAATTGGTAAGGCAGCTACGACCTTCGGCAAACTCACAAAAAGGGCATGGAACAACACGAAACTAACTCGAAAGACTAAACTCCTAATATATCAAACATGTGTGCTTAGCACACTACTATATGGATCCGAAACCTGGACAACATACTCAAACCAGGAAAAAAGACTAAATGTATTCCACATGCGATGTCTCCGCAAAATAATGCACATCAAATGGCAAGACAAAATAACCAACTTAACTGTCCTGCAACGTGCTAAGACCTTAACAATCATGTCGATCGGAGAAGTCGAAGGCTAAGATGGCTGGGGCATGTCCAACGGATGGAAGAAAAACGCATTCCTAGGCAAATACTATATGGTGAGCTAAAACACGGAAAAAGACAAATCGGCAGACCTAAACTACGATATAGAGATATCTGCAAATCATCTCTGAAAGACTTCTCCATCTGTGAAAACGACTGGCAACATCTGGCAAGTGATCGCACATCATGGAGAGCATGCATAAGGAACGGTATAACAACATTTTAGACTGTGCTAAGACAGGACTTTGAAGAGAAGAGACTCATGAAAAAGGATGGTAAACCCTGTGGATCAGCGAGCCTGACCTGTTCATTATGTGACCGCGTGTGTTTGTGAAACATTGGTAGAATTAGCCACGAGAGAAGCTGTTCAGCAAAAACAATACCTCAAAAAAATACGCAATAGCCTCCACTAGACCGTCTGACAAGACGAAAAGGGCCATATCTATATATTCAAGAACAATGTCAGATTAACGTTCCATAGATATGGCTCTGCTGATGAAATGCTTGGTGCAACAGTTGTATCAATCATACTGGAGGCTCCTGGTCTGTGGTCATTAATATCACAGACGGCACATGATGTTGTTATATTCAAGTGTTTCTTTCTGGGGTGTAAATGTGTGGCACACACATGGAGAGTGGTTTGTGGTCACAGTAATCCCATTAAGGCAATTCTAGGATAGCATGGCATAGCTGTTTCAGAACAGCACAATCCTGTGATGTTTTCTGTGTTCGCTATAAAGCTGCTGCTGCTACACAATCCTGACCAATTATAGGTGTAGACATTATTCACTTGCAATGACAAAACTGCTTTGTTTACATTATAAACCTCTGGAAGCGAATCATTTATGGGACTAATAGTACAATTTATTCTTCCATCGGGGATATCTTCATTGAGCCCCCAAAAAAGGTCTTTGGTTAAAAAGCACATATGCTTTTGAGTTAAACACAAAATGAGCACACTTCATAGATTCAAAATGATCCTTGCCAATGCCATCCGTTTGCACAAGTTAGGTCAAACCTAACTGGTTTCATAGGTCAAACACCTGGTTCTTACCAATCAATGAAAAAAAACTACATATATAATTTTCAGCCTATCAAGAAACACACTCTCTGCAAACTTGAAGATAAAAGACCATACACTCCCTATTGACCAAACCCAACATATCTTGGTGTCACCATGAATCGCAGAATGACTTGGAAAAATAGGATAGACAGAGCAAGGAATAAAGCCAGAAAGCGAACAAATATTATGAAGAAATTGGCAGGAACGGACTGGGGGCAGAACAATATTTTGAAAAGACTATACGTAGGAATAGTCATACCAGTTCTAGAGTATGGAGTCACAGCGTGGGCTATGACTTCCAAATCACACCTTAGCAAAATTAACAGAACACAGAAACAAGCTGCCCGTATCATCAGTGGTGCTATGAAATCTACACCTATCAAGACTCTAGAAACAGTAACAGGTTTACAACACTTAGATGACAGACGGGTCACTGCAACAAGCGGAGAAATATAGAAGGCTCCTTAGCACCAAAGAATATCTGATTCCGGAATTGTACGACTTAAGAGGAGCAGCTTCGCTGCACTTGCCAATGAACTAACTACTAGAGACCCAGTACTTTCCCAAACAATATCGAAACCCTTGGGCCCTTCTGATATGTCTCCTGAAAGCATAGCTATAAAATACCCGAACTGTCGGAAAATATAGCAGGAATCATGGAAAAAGGCTCTGCTACAAATGCCACCAGAAATGGAGAAGGAGGTGTGTTCTTGATTCTGAATAATCAGGACGTGATCACAAAGTCAATAGCTACTGGATTTCTCAAAGAAATTCTCAAACAACTTTAAAGCAGAAACTGAGCCCATCAGAGATGCTGCAACATTGGCTACTCAACACAAAAATAACATGCACAATAAATTGGTGATTCTGACTGATGCACTGTCAGTATTATCAGCTATAAAAAGCCCTAAGAACAATTAACTTTACAGTCCGTTCAGAAATTCATAATCACACCTGAATTAGTTTTGCGTGATAACCGCTTGTTATTTTGGTTTCAAAATTTGCATGCAATCTTAGAACATTGATGACGCAAAGATTTTGGTATTTTTTATTCCAGAAACACAACAGATTTTGCACATCAGCGAATTCCTTTGATCTTTTATGATATCACACAAGACTCAAATTTTAGAGTTTACAAGTGTTAAATTTTCCAGTTTATTGCAATTCTTGTCAGAGGAGTATCTACATAGTGCTTAATTGTGGGTGTTGTTCGTTATGTGTATTTGCAAACATGAATTCAATTGGTTTCAATTAGTCTTGTCCTTCGGTCACCATTAGACCCCAGGACATCCTAACTGCAGCTGGAATTGCATTCATCTTAATTTTAATCATTTCGAATCTGACGATTCCAAGAGGTTGATAATCATTACTTGCTGGACAAATAGTAATCCATCTCGTTTCCAGTACTCATCTTCCACCCGCAGCACATGTTCAACACACTTCTTCCAGAACGGAGAATTTTTGAGAGAAAGCGTGAACTTCAAAATCACACATTTTAAACGTCCTGTTCTATTCTGCAGCTTTTAACGTGAGCCCAGACAAGTTCGATTGGATTAAGGTGCGCATGATATGCAGGGAGTCGAAGAGAGGTGTGGCCGTATTTCTCAATGATTTTGTCAACAATTGTACACCTTTTTCTTATTCGTATTCTTTACAAGTTGTAACAATTCGGGTTTTAAATATGTGTCGTCAAATTTGACATTTTCATTCGCAAGCCTTGTCCTAATTTGCTCTTTTGTATTTGATGCAGTAGGCACTGTCTTCCTCTGATACGACATTGTGGTTATTGGTTATTGGTTATTGGTTATGGAAGGCCTCGGTATCACTGCAAGCGAATTAAAATCCATAATTGCTCAACCGCCCGTGCCAGTGGAATCATCCGAATTATAACTCATCTTCCAAACAAAGAAAGGTAACTGTAGTACCCATCATAGCAGTCTCAGCACACGCCAAAAGACATAAGGCGAAACCGCACAGAAAGTGAACACAGTCAACTGTTCCCTGTCATACGATATCATCATTCATCGTACACAATTGGAGTATCGAAACATGATCAAAATGGATGAGACACACAGCTCACGGTATGCACAGAGCACTTAACTCAGTAGCTCCTGCAACAAGCCGGACTTGGAACATGAGGAAACTGCAAGAAGGAACGCTTTGCAGACATAGCCTTCAATGGTTCCTGCCGCCTATCCATCACATTGCCCGGAAGATCACGTCCTCCTGAAAATGATGATCGTCATAGTAAATGTATGGCGCTTGATGATGTTAGGACATCGTGTTTAACTCCAACTCCGAACATACAAAACACAGTTCGTCTTCAGATTATCCCCGATGCACACCAAACGCAAGATCGCAAGATTTGACATTGTGGTATGATGCATTATCATGACTATGCATGAAGGTCTCTCCAGGATTGGTAAAAGATCGTTCTCCAACCAGTGCCTGAAAATGTTTCATTTCAGTATGGTAGTCCCTACCGTCGGTACTTTTTGATTGGAAAATAAGTCCCGCATCATGGACAAGGCCGTTTTCAGTGCTTCCAGCATGCGTTAATGCGCTGGCCTTTGTTCGCTGGAATTGTTCTTTTGAGTTTGCCATTTACTGACTGCCATTCTTTAGCTTAGGTGTGGTGTGCGTTGACCCATGATTCGTCCAAATATACAATATCATACCGTTCACTCCGCCGCTCACTGATCTGTCTCAGGTATTTGCTTCGAGCAATGACCAAATGTGGTTTTTCACAAATAATATTCCTACAGTTTTTCTGAAAGTGAAGCCAGCTCCTCCCACAATCTTCCATAGAGTACTTTTAGAAATGTCAATAATGCAGTCTGCATGCAATATTCATTTCAAATTCCTGAGAGTAACATTATTAGCAAACATTTTCAATATCTCACGTTTTATGACATCCATGTCAAAGCTGTCGACTTTCCTTTTCCATCCTTGATTGACATGAGTGCACTCTGAGTCTTCTTTAATCCAACGAGAAAATGACGATCTATTAAGACCAAGCGCGAGTTACGTTCGTCTCTCTGGGTCATGAATATCACAATATAAATAAACCTTCTTGGATTCCCTAAGGAAGTGCTGATATAGTAAAAACGTAACCTTTTGCATAGTTATAAATTTGCATTTCAAACTCATTGTAATTTAGATATAAATGTTGGTATTTAAAGTCAACAAAGCCTACTGAGTCTTCATAAAATTAATAAAGATACGCCTTCCCTTCGGTAATTAATGCCAAGGCCATGGTGCGTCATCGTTCAATAACTATTCAGTTCTGTGCAAGGGATTTTCCTGAAGTTAGTGTTTCTGCAATAGCCAAACTATTTTACGTGAACGACCGCACCAAATTAATGTATATATCCTAAAATTGTCAAATTCAAACAGGGTGAATTTAATATAGCCTAAAGAAGAAAACTTTTAGACGATCAAATTTCTCAGAGCAAAACATATTTCTATAACGTCATCAATATTCTAAGATTGCATGCAAATTTTGAAGCCAAAATAACAAGCGGTTATCACGCAAAACTAATTCAGGTGTGATTATGAATTTCTGAACGGACTATAGATGACTTGAGAACAACGCATAACGAGAGTGACGGATACCAGCTATCAAGGACGGATACGCACAGGCAATAAGAAATCACGTTCACCAATTTCAAAATAGGTACAACCAGCCTATGTACACAAACAGTCTATGTACACTGATTTCCAAACTCTAATGAAGGCAGCTGTCTGTTTTAGCGAATCAATTGCTCCATATAGTTTCTCTTCCAGGGAGGTGGGTGTGGACCACATTGTCATTTTCAGGTCTGTGTACTACGGGCAATCCTGTAGAACATGTTTTGTTGTCATTGGCTGGTAGTACCTATTTTGAGTTTGGTGAACATGTGGTTTCTCATTCTGTTGTGGCTAGTGCGTAGACGAAGTATGATGACCCGATCCCTCCTTGATAGTTGGAGGTATCCCATCCCTCTCGTGACTGGAGACAAATAATAATAAATGAATATTATTATAGAGGGATACTTCCGAGGCGATAATCAGTGAATCAATTCAGAGGAAGAGGTATGTTTACAGCACTCGGAAAAAATGACAAATAATCAACAACAGAAAAAAATATGGACCAAGGCAGGATCGAACCCGTACTCAGTGGCACAGCGTCTTGCCACGAAAAGCCAAACGCTAGGGAACACTGCCACTCAGCTAACTAAAAATTAGCTTCGCAGGCATTGTCTTTTCGCGAAGGCTTTCCCATGACTATAGCATAAGGCTGCGATCACAGATCGGAAATATTTTTCCTGTTAGACAAATATCTCCCGGATAGGGTAAGGCTGAATACTTGCGTTGCAGACAAACATTTGCAGACAAACGAAACAGCACGAATAGTAGTTTCCAGTTGTTTTAGACTGGAGACAAATAATAATAAATGAATATTATTTTAGAGGGAATCTTCCGAGGCGATCCTCCCTCTCGTTATACCCTGGGAGTTTCCATTTTTCATGATACTGGCCTTTGATGATGGAACTGGCCTCGAGCTGACCAGATGGCGAACTCGCCCCTCACCCCCCCCCCCCCACCTAATTTGCATTATAACAAATCCACAAATTCGTTTCCATGTATATTACAGTGTGATGGCATCCACTGGATGACTACTCTCTGGAAGTTATTGCACAGTTGGTCCAGGGTTGTTCATCTAGCTTGGGTTTTAGTCGTTCTTGGGTTTTTCTTTTGGTTCTCTTAGCTTGGTGATCTCTTCCTGGTTTATCGTGGTTAAAACACACCTCCTCCTTTATTTTTGGTGTCATTTTGTACTGTGCATTTGTGTTACCACTAGTCCTGTAGGCAGTTGTCGTTTGTGTGTTTTTCTGCTATGTGTTTTCTCTCTGCCTTTTTTCGTGATTCCTATTATGTCTTCCTTAAAGTTCTGGTATTTTGTGCTTCCCATGAAGAGTCGTATCAGATGGGCTTATGAGTTTCATTGTTTGTGACAGTACTGGGTCACTAGTTGCCAGTTCTTTAGAGATTGCAACGAAGTTACTCCTCTTTAATCATCCTTTTCCGAAACGTTATTCTTGAATTTATAATACACAATTGTATATACTAAAAACGTCGAGGTTTGACTTTGCTAAAACTCAAAGTGCATTGTTCAATCTCAATAGAATCTTGAAGAGCATTACTTAGACAAATATAAAGAATTGTGGTCCGCATATCCAGGAGCCGCGATAGCTCAGTGTGTGAATTTAACTACAAAGGACAAGAGGTCGGGTTTGATCCCGACCGACCGGCTTTCCGGGTTCACCCAGATTTTTTTGTGTACAAGTTATGGTCCCTGTGACCAGGGTTCTTTACTTTATGTTAGGTACAGATAACCGCTATTTCTCATTTAAAAAAAAGTAAAGTACCCCCGTCACGCCAAGTGGCGTATAGGGAAATATGGTGTTAGTGACCCTATATTTTACAGACCATCACCACATGATTTTTGGGGTAATGTGGTCAGTATTACGCCCGTGCCGCTTTACTTTCCCAGAAAAATCCGGTACCCATTTAAGGCTGGGTGAACCCGGAAGCCGTCGGTTGGGATCGAACCCTACCCCTTGTCCGTCGTAGTCCAGTTCACTAACCACTGAGCTATCGCGGCTCCCGCTATTTCTCATATTTGGGACTAACTCGCGAAATTATATCCAACGAGTTCTTTCATGATTGTTCGCTGATATAAACAGCTCTGGGAGGGTCTATGTTGCTAAAATGTAGTCTCTGTGATGAGAGTGATCACTATGAAGATGTTGATGGCCTTCCAAAATACCGTATTTGTTTGCATGTTCGAATCTATTTACTATTCGAAGTTTGAATAGTCCAATCGCTGTTCTTCAATCTCCATTTACGTTTCAGATGTTTCCTGCCATTAAATTAATCGAGGTATCGAATCTTTGTCCCCACGCACAAGACAAATAGACTACGTTAATGGTTGACTTTGTATCAAGGGTCGCTCGTTGTTTAATCGCTATGATTTTTTTTCATCGAGTTTTCTTGTAAGCTTTCTTTGTGGATCACCATGAGCCCACATGATATATCACTTCTTTCTCTCTCTGCGACATTGACTCAATCAGAGTATTACTCCATCAGAGAGGACTCTCTCGTGGTCAGCTGTCTAAGCGAATCGATTGCCCCGACGGTCAGTGCACTGACGGCGTGCGAAATGGTCGGTGAGAACTCAATCTCAATGTGTGCCATTGTCGCTTGTGTGGTGACTACAATAGTGCTCAAAGAAATATTTGGGTATGATTTGAGAGCCACACAGAGCCCCGCCAATGCAGATGGAGCAGACACTTGCAACTATCGCCCCTTCAATCCGCAACCTGTTGATCAGACCAGCCCCAGAGCAAAAGACACCAATCTCATGTGAACCCTGATAAAACCTGATTCATTGTCACATGAGGCAGAACCATTTAGCTCCATCGTGAAACTGTCCAGATCCGTCAAGTCATTCACACATATTCCAAACCCTGAGAACGGCAAAGATTGTTTGAGAGTTGCCTCAACTGATGCGTCCGGACTACATGTGGTGTCGCTGCCATCAAGTAAAGTAGGTTCAGATCTCCGGGCGTATTTGTAAACGAGATCCAAGTACCGACACCGGGGTCCGAAATATCCGTGCTGACAACTGTCATTGTTTGGGCATGTCCCTGCAGTTCCGTCACAAACCGAGTCATTATAGACACCGTAAGGTACAGTTTGCCCCAAACCAACCGTCTGTACAAGCCAGGTCACCAGCCTCCAAGGTCACAAACGAAGCTAGCAGAACAAAGACTTGATCTATAGCGGTGGCCAACGAACCGTGCACAACCATCTATTACCCGTGGTTACATTTCCAAAAATCCGTCAACTCGCTGTGATAACAGACAGCGCGACGCCCAAAGTCAACACTGTGTAAAGCATAGCTCGAACGCGTCCATCATGGTGCGTCCCATGACCATTCTATTGTAGCCTGTGCGCAGGCGAAGTATGTTGACTTGATCGCTCCTTGATAGTTGGTGGTCAATTCTCGTTATGCTTTGGGTGTTTATGTTTCAATTTTTCATGGAACTGACCCTTGAGGATGGATTTGGCTTCATCATAACTGAACGGATGGTTCTCTTGTGGTAATCTCCTTCCCTCTTTAGCTAATTTGCGCGTTCGTGCATATTACAGTACTTAATGACTACTCTCTGGAAGTTGGTCCAGGGTTGTTTTCAAGTCATCATTGTTCTTGGGGCTTTTTAGAGCTGAAAGTACTGACAGTTCACCAATTTATTGTGCATGTTATTTTTGTGTTGCAGCATAGAGATCAGAAGATGGCCTCAGCTTCTGCTGAGTTGTTTGAGAATTCTCCAGTAGCTCTTGGCAAGCCAAGACCTCGTCCTGATTGTTCAGCGTCAAGAACACACCTCTCCCTACATTTCTTTTGGATTTGTCATGTGGGACCAAGAGTCCTGTGGGTAGGTATCGTGTATGTTTTTCTGCTACTTGTTTTCTTTCTGTGTCTGATTGGGTGACTTTTTTCATGATTCCTGTTATATTTTCCTGAAGTTCTGGTATTCTATGTTTTACATGAGACATATCAGATGGGCCCAAAGTTTCGTTATTGTTTGGGAAAGTACTGAGTCTCCAGTAGTTAGTCAAAGGCAATTGCAGCGAAGTTGCTCCTTTATTCGTACAATTCCGGAACCAGATATTCTTTGGTGCATGGGGTGGCTAAGGAGCCTTCTATATTTCTCAGCGTGTTGCAATACTTTAGTGACCCGTCTGTCATCTAAGGGTTGTAATCCTGTTACTGTTTTTAGTCATGATAGGTATAGATTTCATAGCACCAGTGATACGGTGCTGACGGGCGGCTTGGTTCTGTTAATTTTGCTAAGGTGTGATCAAGGCCCTCTGAAGCATAGGTCTTCAACAAACACTTTCAGCTCCCTATGAAGCATAGGTCTTCATCATCATCATATGCCATACCGGTTGGCGTAGGTGATCATGTCCATCCACAATCTTCTATCTACAGTATCAGTTTTGTTGTTGACTGTTTTCCATGCCATGACACCAAGCTATCCAGTATTTTCTCTCTTTGTCGCCCGCGATCTCTCTTTCCTTTTATTTTGCAGTTGTAACCAAGTATTCCAACTTTCTTCTTCTCATGATGTGCCTGAAAAATGTTGATTGGTTCTTTCTGAAGTTTTTGAAGAGCTCCCTTTTTGTTTGGCCTTTTTGAGAACTTCCTCATTGGTCTTTTTAGCTGTCCAGGGAACTTTCAACATTCTTCTGAGAAAACCCATCTCTGTGGCCTCTTAGTCTTTTCATTTGTTTGTCCATGATTCTCTTCCATAGGTCAGAATTGGTTCTATCATCGGTTCACCGATGAACTCTCATTATTTTTATTGACATAGATTTGTTGCATAAGATATTTTTTCATTTTCTGAAATGCCATTTTGCCATTTTGAGCTATTCTGCTTTTTATTTCTGAGTGGTCCCCATTAACGTCGTTAGCTGTAAATATAAGGTTGTGATTTGTCATGATTATTCCAGGCAATTTAAGAAGGTAGTTTGCCATTCCTTTCCTTCTTGGCATGATTGTACTAGTCGGAGATCGCAGCCATTGTCTCTATACATGAGATCCTCTGCCTGCCATCGCGGTGTGACCATAACCGGCACTACTTGTCGATGCTCCCACAACACCATCCACCACCTGCTCCAATGGCTTCACATAGCCCTGATAAAGTAAAAAAAGTAAAGAACCCCCGTTACGCCAAGTGGCGTATAGGGAATATGGTGTTAGTGACCATAAATTTTACAGACTTTCGGCACATGATTTTCGGGGTAATGTGGTTGGTATTACGCCCGTGCCGCTTTACTTTCCCAGAAAAATCCGGTACCCATTTAAGGCTGGGTGAACCCGGAAGCCGTCGGTTGCGATCGAAACCCGCCCCTTGTCCTTTGTAGTCCAGTCCACTAACCACTTAGCTATCGCGGCTCCCTACATAACCCTGATAGGATAGGCAACAGGAGCTCCACCTTGCCCAGGAGTGTCCCGAAGACTAGCGGAGGAAAGGAGACGTCTTACTCCTTCTTTGGTAGTGCAGAACTCTACCTCGCTGTTATACGTCTTCAACAAACACTTTCCTCCCTGTGGAACATAGGTCTTCAACAAATACTTTCAACTCTCTTTGGAGCATAGGTCTTCAACAAATACTTTCAACTCCCTTTGGAGCATAGGTCTTCAACAAACACTTTCAGTTCCTTGTAGAGAATAGGTCTTCAACAAACACTTTCCAAACCGTTCTGTTTCCTGGAATTTTTAAATTAATTCTGTCTTCCCCGTCATTTTTGTCTCTGCAGAAGCAGACCTGTATTCTCAAGAATATTTCGCCCTTAATCTTTGCCATCATCTTTGTTGTATCTCTTTTATCCACTGACATTTGACTGGTACTTTTCCATAATTCTATGTTAATGATATTAAGAAATTTCCTTCCATTTTATTCTGCGCCAATCCTTCCTTTTTATTCTGCGCTGATATTACGATATATATCCATTACTGGAAGTCTGTGTTGTGATTATCATTTTTGTTGTTCTCTATGTTTCACAACCGGACTCACTTGACATTGGAGCTGGTAATTTATATTTCCGTATTTATTTTATTTGGATTTCTGTTTCCCAGTGCAATGAAGGCTTTTCCTGCTTTTTGTATCCCTAGTTTGGTACCATTCTCTGTTCCTCTTTCTTGGTCTACATTAATGCTTATATTTATCTGTGTGTGTGTGCGCGTGCAGTAGAGTAGCAATTCATAAAAATAATATACAAAATGGTGCCAACTTACATCTACTGATTACCTGCTACTGACTTTCTGTTAGATGACAAAGGCCATATAAAATATAAATTGAGGTATAATTGACTCAATAAAGATGATTATATATGATAAAGAAATAAATTAATCCTCCGCATTTGTAGATTTGCTAAAAGGTTAATTTACATTGTTAGAGCAAGCAAAATTATGGGAGAAAATAGACAACTAATCACACAAATAATTAGTTTAACAAAAAGTTTTAAACATTTTAATAAAGAATAAAGTTAACAGCATTGGTTATTGGTTATGGAAGGCCTCGGTATCACAGCAAACGAATTAAAATCCATAATTGCTCAACCGCCCGTGCCAGTGGAATCATCCGAATTACTAATTCATCTCCCAAACAAAGAAAGGTAACTGTAGTCCCCATCGTAGCAGTCTCAGCACACGCCAAAAGACATAAGGCGAAACCGCGCAGAAAGTGAACACAGCCAACTGTTCCCTGTCATACGATATCATCATTCATCGTAAACAAGCGGGATATCGAAGCAGGATCAAAACGGATGAGTTACACAGCTCACGGTGTGCACAGAGCACTTAACTCAGTAGCTCCTGCAACAAGCCGGACTTGGAACATGAGGAAACTGCAAGAAGGAACACTTTGCAGACATAGCCTTCAATGGTTCCTGCCGCCTATCCATCACATTGCCCGGAAGATCACGTCCTCCTGAAAATGATGATCGTCATAGTAAATATATGGCGCTTGATGATGTTAGGACATCGTGTTTAACTCCAACTCCGAACATACAAAACACAGTTCGTCTTCAGATTATCCCCGATGCACACCAAACGCAAGATCGCAAGATTTGACATTGTGGTATGATGCATTATCATGACTATGCATGAAGGTCTCTCCAGGATTGGTAAAAGATCGTTCTCCAATCAGTGCCTGAAAATGTTTCATTTCAGTATGGTAGTCCCTACCGTCGGTACTTTTTGATTGGAAAATAAGTCCCGCATCATGGACAAGGCCGTTTTCAGTGCTTCCAGCATGCGTTAATGCGCTGGCCTTTGCTGCTCGGAATTGTTCTTTTGAGTTTGCCATTTACTGACTGCCATTCTTTAGCTTAGGTGTGGTGTGCGTTGACCCATGATTCGTCCAAATATACAATATCATACCGTTCACTCCGCCGCTCACTGATCTGTCTCAGGTATTTGCTTCGAGCAATGACCAAATGTGGTTTTTCACAAATAATATTCCTACAGTTTTTCTGAAAGTGAAGCCAGCTCCTCCCACAATCTTCCATAGAGTACTTTTAGAAATGTCAATAATGCAGTCTGCATGCAATATTCATTTCAAATTCCTGAGAGTAACATTATTAGCAAACATTTTCAATATCTCACGTTTTATGACATCCATGTCAAAGCTGTCGACTTTCCTTTTCCATCCTTGATTGACATGAGTGCACTCTGAGTCTTCTTTAATCCAACGAGAAAATGACGATCTATTAAGACCAAGCGCGAGTTACGTTCGTCTCTCTGGGTCATGAATATCACAATATAAATAAACCTTCTTGGATTCCCTAAGGAAGTGCTGATATAGTAAAAACGTAACCTTTTGCATAGTTATAAATTTGCATTTCAAACTCATTGTAATTTAGATATAAATGTTGGTATTTAAAGTCAACAAAGCCTACTGAGTCTTCATAAAATTAATAAAGATACGCCTTCCCTTCGGTAATTAATGCCAAGGCCATGGTGCGTCATCGTTCAATAACTATTCAGTTCTGTGCAAGGGATTTTCCTGAAGTTAGTGTTTCTGCAATAGCCAAACTATTTTACGTGAACGACCGCACCAAATTAATGTATATATCCTAAAATTGTCAAATTCAAACAGGGTGAATTTAATATAGCCTAAAGAAGAAAACTTTTAGACGATCAAATTTCTCAGAGCAAAACATATTTCTATAACGTCATCAATATTCTAAGATTGCATGCAAATTTTGAAGCCAAAATAACAAGCGGTTATCACGCAAAACTAATTCAGGTGTGATTATGAATTTCTGAACGGACTATAGATGACTTGAGAACAACGCATAACGAGAGTGACGGATACCAGCTATCAAGGACGGATACGCACAGGCAATAAGAAATCACGTTCACCAATTTCAAAATAGGTACAACCAGCCTATGTACACAAACAGTCTATGTACACTGATTTCCAAACTCTAATGAAGGCAGCTGTCTGTTTTAGCGAATCAATTGCTCCATATAGTTTCTCTTCCAGGGAGGTGGGTGTGGACCACATTGTCATTTTCAGGTCTGTGTACTACGGGCAATCCTGTAGAACATGTTTTGTTGTCATTGGCTGGTAGTACCTATTTTGAGTTTGGTGAACATGTGGTTTCTCATTCTGTTGTGGCTAGTGCGTAGACGAAGTATGATGACCCGATCCCTCCTTGATAGTTGGAGGTATCCCATCCCTCTCGTGACTGGAGACAAATAATAATAAATGAATATTATTATAGAGGGATACTTCCGAGGCGATAATCAGTGAATCAATTCAGAGGAAGAGGTATGTTTACAGCACTCGGAAAAAATGACAAATAATCAACAACAGAAAAAAATATGGACCAAGGCAGGATCGAACCCGTACTCAGTGGCACAGCGTCTTGCCACGAAAAGCCAAACGCTAGGGAACACTGCCACTCAGCTAACTAAAAATTAGCTTCGCAGGCATTGTCTTTTCGCGAAGGCTTTCCCATGACTATAGCATAAGGCTGCGATCACAGATCGGAAATATTTTTCCTGTTAGACAAATATCTCCCGGATAGGGTAAGGCTGAATACTTGCGTTGCAGACAAACATTTGCAGACAAACGAAACAGCACGAATAGTAGTTTCCAGTTGTTTTAGACTGGAGACAAATAATAATAAATGAATATTATTTTAGAGGGAATCTTCCGAGGCGATCCTCCCTCTCGTTATACCCTGGGAGTTTCCATTTTTCATGATACTGGCCTTTGATGATGGAACTGGCCTCGAGCTGACCAGATGGCGAACTCGCCCCTCACCCCCCCCCCCCCTAATTTGCATTATAACAAATCCACAAATTCGTTTCCATGTATATTACAGTGTGATGGCATCCACTGGATGACTACTCTCTGGAAGTTATTGCACAGTTGGTCCAGGGTTGTTCATCTAGCTTGGGTTTTAGTCGTTCTTGGGTTTTTCTTTTGTTTCTCTTAGCTTGGTGATCTCTTCCTGGTTTATCGTGGTTAAAACACACCTCCTCCTTTATTTTTGGTGTCATTTTGTACTGTGCATTTGTGTTACCACTAGTCCTGTAGGCAGTTGTCGTTTGTGTGTTTTTCTGCTATGTGTTTTCTCTCTGCCTTTTTTCGTGATTCCTATTATGTCTTCCTTAAAGTTCTGGTATTTTGTGCTTCCCATGAAGAGTCGTATCAGATGGGCTTATGAGTTTCATTGTTTGTGACAGTACTGGGTCACTAGTTGCCAGTTCTTTAGAGATTGCAACGAAGTTACTCCTCTTTAATCATCCTTTTCCGAAACGTTATTCTTGAATTTATAATACACAATTGTATATACTAAAAACGTCGAGGTTGACTTTGCTAAAACTCAAAGTGCATTGTTCAATCTCAATAGAATCTTGAAGAGCATTACTTAGACAAATATAAAGAATTGTGGTCCGCATATCCAGGAGCCGCGATAGCTCAGTGTGTGAATTTAACTACAAAGGACAAGAGGTCGGGTTTGATCCCGACCGACCGGCTTTCCGGGTTCACCCAGATTTTTTTGTGTACAAGTTATGGTCCCTGTGACCAGGGTTCTTTACTTTATGTTAGGTACAGATAACCGCTATTTCTCATTTAAAAAAAAGTAAAGTACCCCCGTCACGCCAAGTGGCGTATAGGGAAATATGGTGTTAGTGACCCTATATTTTACAGACCATCACCACATGATTTTTGGGGTAATGTGGTCAGTATTACGCCCGTGCCGCTTTACTTTCCCAGAAAAATCCGGTACCCATTTAAGGCTGGGTGAACCCGGAAGCCGTCGGTTGGGATCGAACCCTACCCCTTGTCCGTCGTAGTCCAGTTCACTAACCACTGAGCTATCGCGGCTCCCGCTATTTCTCATATTTGGGACTAACTCGCGAAATTATATCCAACGAGTTCTTTCATGATTGTTCGCTGATATAAACAGCTCTGGGAGGGTCTATGTTGCTAAAATGTAGTCTCTGTGATGAGAGTGATCACTATGAAGATGTTGATGGCCTTCCAAAATACCGTATTTGTTTGCATGTTCGAATCTATTTACTATTCGAAGTTTGAATAGTCCAATCGCTGTTCTTCAATCTCCATTTACGTTTCAGATGTTTCCTGCCATTAAATTAATCGAGGTATCGAATCTTTGTCCCCACGCACAAGACAAATAGACTACGTTAATGGTTGACTTTGTATCAAGGGTCGCTCGTTGTTTAATCGCTATGATTTTTTTTCATCGAGTTTTCTTGTAAGCTTTCTTTGTGGATCACCATGAGCCCACATGATATATCACTTCTTTCTCTCTCTGCGACATTGACTCAATCAGAGTATTACTCCATCAGAGAGGACTCTCTCGTGGTCAGCTGTCTAAGCGAATCGATTGCCCCGACGGTCAGTGCACTGACGGCGTGCGAAATGGTCGGTGAGAACTCAATCTCAATGTGTGCCATTGTCGCTTGTGTGGTGACTACAATAGTGCTCAAAGAAATATTTGGGTATGATTTGAGAGCCACACAGAGCCCCGCCAATGCAGATGGAGCAGACACTTGCAACTATCGCCCCTTCAATCCGCAACCTGTTGATCAGACCAGCCCCAGAGCAAAAGACACCAATCTCATGTGAACCCTGATAAAACCTGATTCATTGTCACATGAGGCAGAACCATTTAGCTCCATCGTGAAACTGTCCAGATCCGTCAAGTCATTCACACATATTCCAAACCCTGAGAACGGCAAAGATTGTTTGAGAGTTGCCTCAACTGATGCGTCCGGACTACATGTGGTGTCGCTGCCATCAAGTAAAGTAGGTTCAGATCTCCGGGCGTATTTGTAAACGAGATCCAAGTACCGACACCGGGTCCGAAATATCCGTGCTGACAACTGTCATTGTTTGGGCATGTCCCTGCAGTTCCGTCACAAACCGAGTCATTATAGACACCGTAAGGTACAGTTTGCCCAAACCAACCGTCTGTACAAGCCAGGTCACCAGCCTCCAAGGTCACAAACGAAGCTAGCAGAACAAAGACTTGATCTATAGCGGTGGCCAACGAACCGTGCACAACCATCTATTACCCGTGGTTACATTTCCAAAAATCCGTCAACTCGCTGTGATAACAGACAGCGCGACGCCCAAAGTCAACACTGTGTAAAGCATAGCTCGAACGCGTCCATCATGGTGCGTCCCATGACCATTCTATTGTAGCCTGTGCGCAGGCGAAGTATGTTGACTTGATCGCTCCTTGATAGTTGGTGGTCAATTCTCGTTATGCTTTGGGTGTTTATGTTTCAATTTTTCATGGAACTGACCCTTGAGGATGGATTTGGCTTCATCATAACTGAACGGATGGTTCTCTTGTGGTAATCTCCTTCCCTCTTTAGCTAATTTGCGCGTTCGTGCATATTACAGTACTTAATGACTACTCTCTGGAAGTTGGTCCAGGTTGTTTTCAAGTCATCATTGTTCTTGGGGCTTTTTAGAGCTGAAAGTACTGACAGTTCACCAATTTATTGTGCATGTTATTTTTGTGTTGCAGCATAGAGATCAGAAGATGGCCTCAGCTTCTGCTGAGTTGTTTGAGAATTCTCCAGTAGCTCTTGGCAAGCCAAGACCTCGTCCTGATTGTTCAGCGTCAAGAACACACCTCTCCCTACATTTCTTTTGGATTTGTCATGTGGGACCAAGAGTCCTGTGGGTAGGTATCGTGTATGTTTTTCTGCTACTTGTTTTCTTTCTGTGTCTGATTGGGTGACTTTTTTCATGATTCCTGTTATATTTTCCTGAAGTTCTGGTATTCTATGTTTTACATGAGACATATCAGATGGGCCCAAAGTTTCGTTATTGTTTGGGAAAGTACTGAGTCTCCAGTAGTTAGTCAAAGGCAATTGCAGCGAAGTTGCTCCTTTATTCGTACAATTCCGGAACCAGATATTCTTTGGTGCATGGGGTGGCTAAGGAGCCTTCTATATTTCTCAGCGTGTTGCAATACTTTAGTGACCCGTCTGTCATCTAAGGGTTGTAATCCTGTTACTGTTTTTAGTCATGATAGGTATAGATTTCATAGCACCAGTGATACGGTGCTGACGGGCGGCTTGGTTCTGTTAATTTTGCTAAGGTGTGATCAAGGCCCTCTGAAGCATAGGTCTTCAACAAACACTTTCAGCTCCCTATGAAGCATAGGTCTTCATCATCATCATATGCCATACCGGTTGGCGTAGGTGATCATGTCCATCCACAATCTTCTATCTACAGTATCAGTTTTGTTGTTGACTGTTTTCCATGCCATGACACCAAGCTATCCAGTATTTTCTCTCTTTGTCGCCCGCGATCTCTCTTTCCTTTTATTTTGCAGTTGTAACCAAGTATTCCAACTTTCTTCTTCTCATGATGTGCCTGAAAAATGTTGATTGGTTCTTTCTGAAGTTTTTGAAGAGCTCCCTTTTTGTTTGGCCTTTTTGAGAACTTCCTCATTGGTCTTTTTAGCTGTCCAGGGAACTTTCAACATTCTTCTGAGAAAACCCATCTCTGTGGCCTCTTAGTCTTTTCATTGTTTGTCCATGATTCTCTTCCATAGGTCAGAATTGGTTCTATCATCGGTTCACCGATGAACTCTCATTATTTTTATTGACATAGATTTGTTGCATAAGATATTTTTTCATTTTCTGAAATGCCATTTTGCCATTTTGAGCTATTCTGCTTTTTATTTCTGAGTGGTCCCCATTAACGTCGTTAGCTGTAAATATAAGGTTGTGATTTGTCATGATTATTCCAGGCAATTTAAGAAGGTAGTTTGCCATTCCTTTCTTCTTGGCATGATTGTACTAGTCGGAGATCGCAGCCATTGTCTCTATACATGAGATCCTCTGCCTGCCATCGCGGTGTGACCATAACCGGCACTACTTGTCGATGCTCCCCACACACCATCCACCACCTGCTCCAATGGCTTCACATAGCCCTGATAAAGTAAAAAAAGTAAAGAACCCCCGTTACGCCAAGTGGCGTATAGGGAATATGGTGTTAGTGACCATAAATTTTACAGACTTTCGGCACATGATTTTCGGGGTAATGTGGTTGGTATTACGCCCGTGCCGCTTTACTTCCCAGAAAAATCCGTACCCATTTAGGCTGGGTGAACCCGGAAGCCGTCGGTTGCGATCGAAACCCGCCCCTTGTCCTTTGTAGTCCAGTCCACTAACCACTTAGCTATCGCGGCTCCCTACATAACCCTGATAGGATAGGCAACAGGAGCTCCACCTTGCCCAGGAGTGTCCCGAAGACTAGCGGAGGAAAAGGAGACGTCTTACTCCTTCTTTGGTAGTGCAGAACTCTACCTCGCTGTTATACGTCTTCAACAAACACTTTCCTCCCTGTGGAACATAGGTCTTCAACAAATACTTTCAACTCTCTTTGGAGCATAGGTCTTCAACAAATACTTTCAACTCCCTTTGGAGCATAGGTCTTCAACAAACACTTTCAGTTCCTTGTAGAGAATAGGTCTTCAACAAACACTTTCCAAACCGTTCTGTTTCCTGGAATTTTTAAAATTAATTCTGTCTTCCCCGTCATTTTTGTCTCTGCAGAAGCAGACCTGTATTCTCAAGAATATTTCGCCCTTAATCTTTGCCATCATCTTTGTTGTATCTCTTTTATCCACTGACATTTGACTGGTACTTTTCCATAATTCTATGTTAATGATATTAAGAAATTTCCTTCCATTTTATTCTGCGCCAATCCTTCCTTTTTATTCTGCGCTGATATTACGATATATATCCATTACTGGAAGTCTGTGTTGTGATTATCATTTTTGTTGTTCTCTATGTTTCACAACCGGACTCACTTGACATTGGAGCTGGTAATTTATATTTCCGTATTTATTTTATTTGGATTTCTGTTTCCCAGTGCAATGAAGGCTTTTCCTGCTTTTTGTATCCCTAGTTTGGTACCATTCTCTGTTCCTCTTTCTTGGTCTACATTAATGCTTATATTTATCTGTGTGTGTGTGCGCGTGCAGTAGAGTAGCAATTCATAAAAATAATATACAAAATGGTGCCAACTTACATCTACTGATTACCTGCTACTGACTTTCTGTTAGATGACAAAGGCCATATAAAATATAAATTGAGGTATAATTGACTCAATAAAGATGATTATATATGATAAGAAATAAATTAATCCTCCGCATTTGTAGATTTGCTAAAAGGTTAATTTACATTGTTAGAGCAAGCAAAATTATGGGAGAAAATAGACAACTAATCACACAAATAATTAGTTTAAACAAAAAGTTTTAAACATTTTAATAAAGAATAAAGTTAACAGCATTGGTTATTGGTATGGAAGGCCTCGGTATCACAGCAAACGAATTAAATCCATAATTGCTCAACCGCCCGTGCCAGTGGAATCATCCGAATTACTAATTCATCTCCCAAACAAGAAAGGTAACTGTAGTCCCCATCGTAGCAGTCTCAGCACACGCCAAAGACATAAGGCGAAACCGCGCAGAAAGTGAACACAGCCAACTGTTCCTGTCATACGATATCATCATTCATCGTAAACAAGCGGGATATCGAAGCAGGATCAAAACGGATGAGTTACACAGCTCACGGTGTGCACAGAGCACTTAACTCAGTAGCTCCTGCAACAAGCCGGACTTGGAACATGAGGAAACTGCAAGAAGGAACACTTTGCAGACATAGCCTTCAATGGTTCCTGCCGCCTATCCATCACATTGCCCGGAAGATCACGTCCTCCTGAAAATGATGATCGTCATAGTAAATATATGGCGCTTGATGATGTTAGGACATCGTGTTTAACTCCAACTCCGAACATACAAAACACAGTTCGTCTTCAGATTATCCCCGATGCACACCAAACGCAAGATCGCAAGATTTGACATTGTGGTATGATGCATTATCATGACTATGCATGAAGGTCTCTCCAGGATTGGTAAAAGATCGTTCTCCAATCAGTGCCTGAAAATGTTTCATTTCAGTATGGTAGTCCCTACCGTCGGTACTTTTTGATTGGAAAATAAGTCCCGCATCATGGACAAGGCCGTTTTCAGTGCTTCCAGCATGCGTTAATGCGCTGGCCTTTGCTGCTCGGAATTGTTCTTTTGAGTTTGCCATTTACTGACTGCCATTCTTTAGCTTAGGTGTGGTGTGCGTTGACCCATGATTCGTCCAAATATACAATATCATACCGTTCACTCCGCCGCTCACTGATCTGTCTCAGGTATTTGCTTCGAGCAATGACCAAATGTGGTTTTTCACAAATATATTCCTACAGTTTTTCTGAAAGTGAAGCCAGCTCCTCCCACAATCTTCCATAGAGTACTTTTAGAAATGTCAATAATGCAGTCTGCATGCAATATTCATTTCAAATTCCTGAGAGTAACATTATTAGCAAACATTTTCAATATCTCACGTTTTATGACATCCATGTCAAAGCTGTCGACTTTCCTTTTCCATCCTTGATTGACATGAGTGCACTCTGAGTCTTCTTTAATCCAACGAGAAAATGACGATCTATTAAGACCAAGCGCGAGTTACGTTCGTCTCTCTGGGTCATGAATATCACATATAAATAAACCTTCTTGGATTCCCTAAGGAAGTGCTGATATAGTAAAAACGTAACCTTTTGCATAGTTATAAATTTGCATTTCAAACTCATTGTAATTTAGATATAAATGTTGGTATTTAAAGTCAACAAAGCCTACTGAGTCTTCATAAAATTAATAAAGATACGCCTTCCCTTCGGTAATTAATGCCAAGGCCATGGTGCGTCATCGTTCAATAACTATTCAGTTCTGTGCAAGGGATTTTCCTGAAGTTAGTGTTTCTGCAATAGCCAAACTATTTTACGTGAACGACCGCACCAAATTAATGTATATATCCTAAAATTGTCAAATTCAAACAGGGTGAATTTAATATAGCCTAAAGAAGAAAACTTTTAGACGATCAAATTTCTCAGAGCAAAACATATTTCTATAACGTCATCAATATTCTAAGATTGCATGCAAATTTTGAAACCAAAATAACAAGCGGTTATCACGCAAAACTAATTCAGGTGTGATTATGAATTTCTGAACGGACTATAGATGACTTGAGAACAACGCATAACGAGAGTGACGGATACCAGCTATCAAGGACGGATACGCACAGGCAATAAGAAATCACGTTCACCAATTTCAAAATAGGTACAACCAGCCTATGTACACAAACAGTCTATGTACACTGATTTCCAAACTCTAATGAAGGCAGCTGTCTGTTTTAGCGAATCAATTGCTCCATATAGTTTCTCTTCCAGGGAGGTGGGTGTGGACCACATTGTCATTTTCAGGTCTGTGTACTACGGGCAATCCTGTAGAACATGTTTTGTTGTCATTGGCTGGTAGTACCTATTTTGAGTTTGGTGAACATGTGTTTCTCATTCTGTTGTGGCTAGTGCGTAGACGAAGTATGATGACCCGATCCCTCCTTGATAGTTGGAGGTATCCCATCCCTCTCGTGACTGGAGACAAATAATAATAAATGAATATTATTATAGAGGGATACTTCCGAGGCGATAATCAGTGAATCAATTCAGAGGAAGAGGTATGTTTACAGCACTCGGAAAAAATGACAAATAATCAACAACAGAAAAAAATATGGACCAAGGCAGGATCGAACCCGTACTCAGTGGCACAGCGTCTTGCCACGAAAAGCCAAACGCTAGGGAACACTGCCACTCAGCTAACTAAAAATTAGCTTCGCAGGCAATGTCTTTTCGCGAAGGCTTTCCCATGACTATAGCATAAGGCTGCGATCACAGATCGGAAATATTTTTCCTGTTAGACAAATATCTCCCGGATAGGGTAAGGCTGAATACTTGCGTTGCAGACAAACATTTGCAGACAAACGAAACAGCACGAATAGTAGTTTCCAGTTGTTTTAGACTGGAGACAAATAATAATAAATGAATATTATTTTAGAGGGAATCTTCCGAGGCGATCCTCCCTCTCGTTATACCCTGGGTGTTTCCATTTTTCATGATACTGGCCTTTGATGATGGAACTGGCCTCGGTGTAGCTGACCAGATGGCGAACTCGCCCCCCCCCCCACCTAATTTGCATTATAACAAATCCACAAATTCGTTTCCATGTATATTACAGTGTGATGGCATCCACTGGATGACTACTCTCTGGAAGTTATTGCACAGTTGGTCCAGGGTTGTTCATCTAGCTTGGGTTTTAGTCGTTCTTGGGTTTTTCTTTTGGTTCTCTTAGCTTGGTGATCTCTTCCTGGTTTATCGTGGTTAAAACACACCTCCTCCTCTATTTTTGGTGTCATTTTGTACTGTGCATTTGTGTTACCACTAGTCCTGTAGGCAGTTGTCGTTTGTGTGTTTTTCTGCTATGTGTTTTCTCTCTGCCTTTTTTCGTGATTCCTATTATGTCTTCCTTAAAGTTCTGGTATTTTGTGCTTCCCATGAAGAGTCGTATCAGATGGGCTTATGAGTTTCATTGTTTGTGACAGTACTGGGTCACTAGTTGCCAGTTCTTTAGAGATTGCAACGAAGTTACTCCTCTTTAATCATCCTTTTCCGAAACGTTATTCTTGAATTTATAATAATGATACACAATTGTATATACTAAAAACGTCGAGGTTTGACTTTGCTAAAACTCAAAGTGCATTGTTCAATCTCAATAGAATCTTGAAGAGCATTACTTAGACAAATATAAAGAATTGTGGTCCGCATATCCAGGAGCCGCGATAGCTCAGTGTGTGAATTTAACTACAAAGGACAAGAGGTCGGGTTTGATCCCGACCGACCGGCTTTCCGGGTTCACCCAGATTTTTTTGTGTACAAGTTATGGTCCCTGTGACCAGGGTTCTTTACTTTATGTTAGGTACAGATAACCGCTATTTCTCATTTAAAAAAAGTAAAGTACCCCCGTCACGCCAAGTGGCGTATAGGGAAATATGGTGTTCTATCTATCTATTGTCCTTTCGAGCCGAAGACGGCACATAGAGCAGAACCACAATCTCAAAAACAGAAACCTTGCGTGCCAAAATGGCACATATTGCAGAGATCACTGATCTAAAATCTATGGCGCTGTTTCCATAACAAGACTTTTTACAATGACAGCTTGTCAAGCCATCGATCAACCTCCTTAGTCGCCTCTTACGACATGCCTGGAAGGTCACAGTGTCACTATTCTTTACCTCCCTCATAATGAGGCCCCGGTAACACACAGGATAACACACAGAATATGTGTTAGTGACCCTATATTTTACAGACCATCACCACATGATTTTTGGGGTAATGTGGTCAGTATTACGCCCGTGCTGCTTTACTTTCCCAGAAAAAAAATCCGGTACCCATTTAAGGCTGGGTGAACCCGGAAGCCGTCGGTTGGGATCGAACCCTACCCCTTGTCCGTCGTAGTCCAGTTCACTAACCACTGAGCTATCGCGGCTCCCGCTATTTCTCATATTTGGGACTAACTCGCGAAATTATATCCAACGAGTTCTTTCATGATTGTTCGCTGTTATAAACAGCTCTGGGAGGGTCTATGTTGCTAAAATGTAGTCTCTGTGATGAGAGTGATCACTATGAAGATGTTGATGGCCTTCCAAAATACCGTATTTGTTTGCATGTTCGAATCTATTTACTATTCGAAGTTTGAATAGTCCAATCGCTGTTCTTCAATTTCCATTTACGTTTCAGATGTTTCCTGCCATTAAATTAATCGAGGTATCGAATCTTTTCCCCACCCACAAGACAAATAGACTACGTTAATGGTTGACTTTGTATCAAGGGTCGCTCGTTGTTTAATCGCTATGATTTTTTTTCATCGAGTTTTCTTGTAAGCTTTCTTTGTGGATCACCATGAGCCCACATGATATATCACTTCTTTCTCTCTCTGCGACATTGACTCAATCAGAGTATTACTCCATCAGAGAGGACTCTCTCGTGGTCAGCTGTCTAAGCGAATCGATTGCCCCGACGGTCAGTGCACTGACGGCGTGCGAAATGGTCGGTGAGAACTCAATCTCAATGTGTGCCATTGTCGCTTGTGTGGTGACTACAATAGTGCTCAAAGAAATATTTGGGTATGATTTGAGAGCCACACAGAGCCCCGCCAATGCAGATGGAGCAGACACTTGCAACTATCGCCCCTTCAATCCGCAACCTGTTGATCAGACCAGCCCCAGAGCAAAAGACACCAATCTCATGTGAACCCTGATAAAACCTGATTCATTGTCACATGAGGCAGAACCATTTAGCTCCATCGTGAAACTGTCCAGATCCGTCAAGTCATTCACACATATTCCAAACCCTGAGAACGGCAAAGATTGTTTGAGAGTTGCCTCAACTGATGCGTCCGGACTACATGTGGTGTCGCTGCCATCAAGTAAAGTAGGTTCAGATCTCCGGGCGTATTTGTAAACGAGATCCAAGTACCGACACCGGGTCCGAAATATCCGTGCTGACAACTGTCATTGTTTGGGCATGTCCCTGCAGTTTCCGTCACAAACCGAGTCATTATAGACACCGTAAGGTACAGTTTGCCCCAAACCAACCGTCTGTACAAGCCAGGTCACCAGCCTCCAAGGTCACAAACGAAGCTAGCAGAACAAAGACTTGATCTACAGCGGTGGCCAACGAACCGTGCACAACCATCTATTACCCGTGGTTACATTTCCAAAAATCCGTCAACTCGCTGTGATAACAGACAGCGCGACGCCCAAAGTCAACACTGTGTAAAGCATAGCTCGAACGCGTCCATCATGGTGCGTCCCATGACCATTCTATTGTAGCCTGTGCGCAGGCGAAGTATGTTGACTTGATCGCTCCTTGATAGTTGTGGTCAATTCTCGTTATGCTTTGGGTGTTTATGTTTCAATTTTTCATGGAACTGACCCTTGAGGATGGATTTGGCTTCATCATAACTGAGCGGATGGTCTCTCTTGTGGTAATCTCCTTCCCTCTTTAGCTAATTTGCGCGTTCGTGTATATTACAGTACTTAATTAATGACTACTCTCTGGAAGTTGGTCAAGGGTTGTTTTCAAGTCATCATTGTTCTTGGGCTTTTTAAGAGCTGAAAGTACTGACAGTTCACCAATTTATTGTGCATGTTATTTTTGTGTTGCAGCATAGAGATCAGAGGATGGCCTCAGCTTCTGCTGAGTTGTTTGAGAATTCTCCAGTATCTCTTGGCTTGGTGACCTCGTCCTGATTGTTCAGCGTCAAGAACACACCTCTCCCTACATTTCTGGTGGATTTGTCATGTGGGACCAAGAGTCCTGTGGGTAGGTATCGTGTATGTTTTTCTGCTACTTGTTTTCTTTCTGTGTCTGATTGGGTGACTTTTTTCATGATTCCTGTTATATTTTTCCTGAAGTTCTGGTATTCTATGTTTTACATGAGACATATCAGATGGGCCCAAAGTTTCGTTATTGTTTGGGAAAGTACTGAGTCTCCAGTTCATTGGCAATTGCAGCGAAGTTGCTCCTTTATTCGTACAATTCCGGAACCAGATATTCTTTGGTGCATGGGGTGGCTAAAGGAGCCTTCTATATTTCTCAGCTTGTTGCAATACTTTAGTGACCCGTCTGTCATCTAAGGGTTGTAATCCTGTTACTGTTTTTAGTCATGATAGGTGTAGATTTCATAGCACCAGTGATACGGTGCTGACGGGCGGCTTGGTTCTGTTAATTTTGCTAAGGTGTGATCAAGGCCCTCTGAAGCATAGGTCTTCAACAAACACTTTCAGCTCCCTATGAAGCATAGGTCTTCATCATCATCATATGCCATACCGGTTGGCGTAGGTGATCATGTCCATCCACAATCTTCTATCTACAGTATCAGTTTTGTTGTTGACTGTTTTCCATGCCATGACACCAAGCTATCCAGTATTTTCTCTCTTTGTCGCCCGCGATCTCTCTTTCCTTTTATTTTGCAGTTGTAACCAAGTATTCCAACTTTCTTCTTCTCATGATGTTCCTGAAAAATGTTGATTGGTTCTTTCTGAAGTTTTTGAAGAGCTCCCTTTTTGTTTGGCCTTTTTGAGAACTTCCTCATTGGTCTTTTTAGCTGTCCAGGGAACTTTCAACATTCTTCTGAGAAAACCCATCTCTGTGGCGCCAATGCAGATGGAGCAGACACTTGCAACTATCGCCCCTTCAATCCGCAACCTGTTGATCAGACCAGCCCAGAGCAAAAGACACCAATCTCATGTGACCCTGATAAAACCTGATTCATTGTCACATGAGGCAGAACCATTTAGCTCCATCGTGAAACTGTCCAGATCCGTCAAGTCATTCACACATAATCCAAACCCTGAGAACGGCAAAGATTGTTTGAAAGTTGCCTCAACTGATGCGTCCGGATTACATGTGGTGTCGCTGCCATCAAGTAAAGTAGGTTCAGATCTCCGGGCGTATTTGTAAACGAGATCCAAGTACCGACACCGGGGTCCGAAATATCCGTGCTGACAACTGTCATTGTTTGGGCATGTCCCTGCAGTTCCGTCACAAACCGAGTCATTATAGACACCGTAAGGTACAGTTTGCCCCAAACCAACCGTCTGTACAGAGCAGGTCACCAGCCTCCAAGGTCACAAACGAAGCTAGCAGAACAAAGACTTGATCTACAGCGGTGGCCAACGAACCGTGCACAACCATCTATTACCCGTGGTTACATTTCCAAAAATCCGTCAACTCGCTGTGATACAAACAGACAGCGCGACGCCCAAAGTCAACACTGTGTAAAGCATAGCTCGAAACGCTCCCCATCATGGTGCGTCCCATGACCATTCTATTGTAGCCTGTGCGCAGGCGAAGTATGTTGACTTGATCGCTCCTTGATAGTTTGGTGGTCAATTCTCGTTATGCTTTGGGTGTTTATGTTTCAATTTTTCATGGAACTGACCTGAGGATGGATTTGGCTTCAGTGCTTCATCATAACTGAGCGGATGGTTCTCTTGTGGTAATCTCCTTCCCTCTTTAGCTAATTTGCGCGTTCGTGTATATTACAGTACTTAATTAATGACTACTCTCTGGAAGTTGGTCCAGGGTTGTTTTCAAGTCATCATTGTTCTTGGGGCTTTTTAGAGCTGAAATACTGACAGTTTTCACCAATTTATATTGTGCATGTTATTTTTGTGTTGCAGCATAGGAGATCAGAGGATGGCCTCAGCTTCTGCTGAGTTGTTTGAGAATTCTCCAGTATCTCTTGGCTTGGTGACCTCGTCCTGATTGTTCAGCGTCAAAGAACACACCTTCTCCCTACGTTTCTGGTGGATTTGTCATGTGGGACCAAGAGTCCTTGGTAGGTATCGTGTATGTTTTTTCTGCTACTTGTTTTTCTTTCTGTGTCTGATTGGGTGACTTTTTTCATGATTTCTGTTATATTTTTCCTGAAGTTCTGGTATTCTATGTTTTACATGAGACATATTCAGATGGGCCCAAAGTTTCGTTATTGTTTTGGGAAGTACTCTGAGTCTCCAGTAGTTTGTTCCATTGGCAATTGCAGCGAAGTTGCCCTTTATTCGTACACATTCCCGAACAATATTCACTTGGTGCATGGGGTGGCTAAGGAGCCTTCTATATTTCTCAGCTTGTTGCAATACTTTAGTGACCCGTCTGTCATCTAAGGGTTGTAATCCTGTTACTGTTTTTTAGTCATGATAGGTGTATATTTTCATAGCACACGGGCGTCTTGGTTCTGTTAATTTTGCTAAGGTGTGATCAAGGCCCTCTGAAGCATAGGTCTTCAAAAACACTTTTCAGCTCCCTATGAAGCATAGGTCTTCATCATCATCATATGCCATACCGGTTGGCGTAGGTGATCATGTCCATCCACAATCTTCTATCTACAGTATCAGTTTTGTTGTTGACTGTTTTCCATGCCATGACACCAAGCTATCCAGTATTTTCTCTCTTTGTCGCCCGCGATCTCTCTTTCCCTTTTATTTTGCAGTTGTAACCAAGTATTCCAACTTTCTTCTTCTCATGATGTGCCTGAAAAATGTTTGATTGGTTCTTTCGAAGTTTTTGAAGAGCTCCCTTTTTGTTTGGCCTTTTTGAGAACTTCCTCATTGGTCTTTTTAGCTGTCCAGGGAACTTTCAACATTCTTCTGAGAAACCCATCTCTGTGGCCTCTTAGTCCTTTTCATTTGTTTGTCCATGATTCGCTCTCCCATAGGTTAGAATTGGTTTCTATCATCGTGTTCACCGATGAACTCTCATTATTTTTTATTGACATAGATTTTGTTGCATAAAGATTTTTTTCATTTTCTGAAATGCACATTGTTGCCATTTTGAGCTATTCTGCTTTTTATGTGGTTGGATTACGGCACGCGCCGCTTTACTTTGCTCACGGCATGCACAGAGCACTTAACTCAGTAGCTCCTGCAACAAGCCGGACTTGGAACATGAGGAAACTGCAAGAAGGAACACTTTGCAGACATAGCCTTCATGGTTCCTGCCGCCTATCCATCACATTGCCCGGAAGATCACGTCCTCCTGAAAATGATGATCGTCCATAGTAAATATATGGCGCCTTGATGATGTTAGGACATCGTGTTTAACTCCAACTCCGGAACATACAAAACACAGTTCGTCTTCAGATTATCCCCGATGCACACACAAACGCAAGATCGCAAGATTTGACATTGTTGGGTATGTGCATTATCATGACTATGCATGAAGGTCTCTCCAGGATTGGTAAAAGATCTTTCTCCAATCAGTGCCTGAAAAGTTTCATTTCAGTATGGTAGTCCCTACCGTCGGTACTTTTTGATTGAAAATAAGTCCCCGCATCATGGACAAGGCCGTTTTCAGTGCTTCCAGCATGCGTTAATGCGCTGGCCTTTGCTGCTCGGAATTGTTCTTTTGAGTTTGCCATTTACTGACTGCCATTCTTTAGCTTAGGTGTGGTGTGCGTTGACCCATGATTCGTCCAAATATACAATATCATACCGTTCACTGACTCCGCCGCTCACTGATCTGTCTCAGGTATTTGCTTCGAGCAATGACCAAATTTGTTTTTCACAAATAATAGTTCCTACAGTTTTTCTGAAAGTGAAGCCAGCTCCTCCCACAATCTTCCATAGAGTACTTTTAGAAATGTCAATAATGCAGTCTGCATGCAATATTCATTTCAAATTCCTGAGAGTAACATTATTAGCAAACATTTTCATATCTCACGTTTTATGACATCCATGGAGCTGTCGACTTTCCTTTTCCATCCTTGATTGACATGAGTGCACTCTGAGTCTTCTTTAAAATCCAACGAGAAAATGACGATCTATTAAGACCAACGCGAGTTGCGTTCGTCTCTCTGGGTCATGAATATCACAATTAAATAACCTTCTTGGATTCCCTAAGGAGTGCTGATATAGTAAAACGTAACCTTTTGCATAGTTATAAATTTGCATTTCAAACTCATTGTAATTTAGATATAAATGTTGGTATTTAAAGTCAACAGTCTACTGAGTCTTCACAAAATTAATAAAGATACGCCTTCCCTTCGGTAATCCTGCAAGGGATTTTCCTGAAGTTAGTGTTTCTGCAATAGCCAAACTATTTTACGTGAACGACCGCACCAAATTAATGTATATATCCTAAAATTGTCAAATTCAAACAGGGTGAATTTAATATAGCCTAAAGAAGAGAACTTTTAGACGATCAAATTTCTCAGAGCAAAACATATTTCTATAACGTCATCAATATCTAAGATTGCATGCAAATTTTGAAACCAAAATAACAAGCGGTTATCACACGCAAAACTAATTCAGGTGTGATTTATGATTTCTGAACGGACTATAGATGACTTGAGAACAAACGCATAACGAGAGTGACGGATACCAGCTATCAAGGACGGATACGCACAGGCAATAAGAAATCACGTTCACCAATTTCAAATATTACAACCAGCCTATGTACACAAACAGTCTATGTACACTGGATTCCAAACTCTAATGAAGGCAGCTGTCTGTTTTAAGCGAATCATTGCTCCTTATGTTTCTCTTCCAGGGAGGTGGGTGTGGACCACATTGTTCCTTTTTCAGGTCTGTGTAGTACGGGCAATCCTGTAGAACATGTTTTGTTGTCATTGGCTGGTAGTACCTATTTGGAGTTTGGTGAACATGTGGTTTCTCATTCTGTTGTGGCTAGTGCGTATCGAAGTATGATGACCCGATCCCTCCTTGATAGTTGGAGGTATCCCATCCCTCTCGTGACTGGAGACAATAATAATAAATGAATATTATTATAGAGGGATACTTCCGAGGCGATAATCAGTGATCAATTCAGAGGAAGAGGTATGTTTACAGCACTCGGAAAAAATGACAAATAATCACAACAGAAAAAAATATGACCAAGGCAGGATCGAACCCGACTCAGTGGCACAGCGTCTTGCCACGAAAGCCAAACGCTAGGGAACACTGCCACTCAGCTAACTAAAAATTAGCTTTCGTAGGTAATGTCTTTTCGGCGAAGGCTTTCCATGACTATAGCATAAGCTGCGATCACAGATCGAAATATTTTTCCTGTTAGACAAATATCTCCCGGATAGGGTAGGGCTGAATACTTGCGTTGCAGACAAACATTTGCAGACAAACGAAACAGCACGAATAGTAGTTTCCAGTTGTTTTAGACTGGAGACAAATAATAATAAATGAATATTATTTTAGAGGGAATCTTCCGAGGCGATCCTCCCTCTCGTTATACCCTGGGAGTTTCCATTTTCATGATACTGGCCTTTTGATGATGGAACTGGCTCGAGCTGACCAGATGGCGAACTCGCCCCTCACCCCCCCCCCCCCCCCCCACCTAATTTGCATTATAACACATCCACAAATTCGTTTCCATGTATATTACAGTGTGATGGCATCCACTGGATGACTACTCTCTGGAAGTTATTGCACAGTTGGTCCAGGGTTGTTCATCTAGCTTGGGTTTTAGTCGTTCTTTGGGTTTTTCTTTTGGTTCTCTTAGCTTAGTGATCTCTTCCTGGTTTATCGTGGTTAAAACACACCTCCTCCTCTATTTTTGGTGTCATTTTGTACTGTGCATTTGTGTGACCACTAGTCCTGTAGGCAGTTGTCGTTTGTGTGTTTTTCTGCTATGTGTTTTCTCTCTGCCTTTTTTCGTGATTCCTATTATGTCTTCCTTAAAGTTCTGGTATTTTGTGCTTCCCATGAGGAGTCGTATCAGATGGGCTTATGAGTTTCATTGTTTGTGACAGTACTGGGTCACTAGTTGCCAGTTCTTTAGAGATTGCAACGAAGTTACTCCTCTTTAATCATCCTTTTCCGAAACGTTATTCTTGAATTTATAATAATGATACACAATTGTATATACTAAAACGTCGAGGTTTGACTTTGCTAAAACTCAAAGTGCATTGTTCAATCTCAATAGAATCTTGAAGAGCATTACTTAGACAAATATAAAGAATTGTGGTCCGCATATCCAGGAGCCGCGATAGCTCTGTGTGTGAATTAACTACAAGGACAAGAGGTCGGGTTTTGATCCCGACCGACCGGCTTTTCGGTTCACCCAGATTTTTTTTTGTAACAGATTATGGTCCCTGTGACCAGGGTTCTTTACTTTATGTTAGGTACAGATAACCGCTATTTCTCATTAAAAAATAAAAGTAAAGTACCCCCGTCACGCCAAGTTGCGTATAGGGAAATATGGTGTTAGTGACCCCTATATTTTACAGACCTTCAGCAACATGATTTTTGGGGTAATGTGGTCAGTATTACGCCTGTGCTGCTTTACTTTCCCAGAAAAAATTCGGTACCCATTTAAGGCTGGGTGAACCGGAAGCCGTCGGTGGGATCGAACCCTACCCCTTGTCCGTCGTAGTCCAGTTCACTAACCACTGAGCTATCGCGGCTCCCGCTATTTCTCATATTTGGGACTAACTCGCGAAATTATATCCAACGAGTCTTTCTATGTTTGCTAAAATGTAGTCTCTGTGATGGAGTGATCACTATGAAGGTGTTGGTGGCCTTCCAAAATAACGTATTTGTTGCATGTTCGAATCTATTTACTATTCGAAGTTTGAATAGTCCAATCGCTGTTTCTTCAATCTCCATTTACGTTTCAGATGTTTCCTGCCATTAAATTAATCGAGGTATCGAATCTTTGTCCCCACCCACAAGACAAATAGACTACGTTAATGGTTGACTTTGTATCAAGGGTCGCTCGTTT